>VBVR01001675.1:0-28155 GCA_011638315.1 Tetramorium parvispinum | reverse complement strand
GTAACGAAACGAACGTTGCTCCATCGCCTTCCAATTATTTTGCATTTTTACGGCATAATTTTTGTCACATTTTTTAAATTGTTTCATCATAATAGATCGCGTGCAATTAACTTTATTCTGAAATTTATCATTTATTTATTAACTTTCACATATAATTGTAAGAGAAATGAAATGCATTTCAAAGTAACGCTAGTTTTTCTCGCAGCAACTTGCAAGCTTGCAGTTTCGACGAATCAGATTCCGCTCGCGCACGCGATAAGGACTCATGGTTCTCCGATAACCATTCTTGTCCGATCACGAGGTCGTATGATATATAGCTCAGTGATCTTGTCTGCCAACCGTCGATTTTCGGACACTGCAATGCAAAGCATTTCGGTAATACGTACCTCGGCGGAATCCTCTAATTCCTGCTCGCTCTAATACGTCTGGCGCCAGCTGGATCAAACCAGCGTGCGGTGCAAACTTTCGAAATGTGGAATCAAGTCAGCGTGTCGAGCGCGCGCCAGCGTCACAACTTTGAGGCAAAAACGGCGGTCGAAAGAAGTCGGGATTAGCTGCCGCTCTTCGGGAGCAGTTCGGATGAAAGTTGCTTACTCACCGTTAATATGGGAAGAGTTCGGGAAAATTGAACGTCCGACGAAAACGTAATTTAAATTTAATTTTGATTAAAATGTAATTTACAAAAGCAATATCAAAACAATTAAAAAAAGGGAATGAATCAATATCCAATTTAAAACCGAGAAATTTAATTGGCGTATGAATTTTTTTTTTTTTTTTTACGAAGCTCCCATGAATTTTCTGCAACTTTTCATTGAGAGCACGCACAATGAAGACCAATCGAAAAAAATGGATTTTTATAAAAATGCTCACATAGCTGACATACATTCGTTGATATAGCATATTGTTTATTTTTTTAAACCTCTTAAAAAATATTATCAAATCTATAAAGCCTTTCTTCATCATATCGCATTTCAATTCCGCGAGATATTTATAGTTAAATCGTGGTCTACATCACAATTTTTTAATTCGCAGACAAGACAAAGAGATGGCTGAAATTATTCGTGTAACAAAAAACTTGGTTATTGTACGTACATACATGTATATTTTTTTATATCTGTAGAATAATATTTATTTATAACTAATACTATAAATTCTGGTTCTTTATAAAGAAATTGAAGATCTATTTTCACTGTGAACTTTTTTGTTGCGAATTAAAAAATTGTTTCTATAGCGATTCACAGCTACGAGCTAGGTCGTTAATATTATCTCGCGAGTAAATTGAGAGATTATTTCATTCGTCGGCTAGTCTTGGTTATTAACGACTGAGGTACAAATGTTTCGGGTATGCGTTACAGAGAATTAGGAGTGGTTAGAGGCTAGCGTGATCTATTCCTGTTGGTATCTCTCTTATTAAACAACGTATGTTTAATAAGCTTGGCACAGCGTATGATAAATGCGACGAATTTGCAACAATATGCCGCGAGAGAAACTATGAACTGGACTTCAATGTTTGTGGTATATGAACATATATATATTATATATATATATCCGTCTGATTAATTCTCATAATGCCGCGGGGATATTAACTTCGTGTTATTAATACTATAAATAGTGTTAATATACCAAATGTGTACTAGACTCTCTGCCAAGAAATATTTTACGAATTATTTAGCTGTATTGTATAAATACATCGCCATTATTCTATTTTTTTAAGTTTTTCCAAATGGATATAAGTACCTGTATTTCCCAATTTATTTTATCAAATCATAATTTCATTGATTTTTATACTCATCAAAATGAATAAATGTGCTGTTAATATATTATTAAAATATAATTTATAGTACATGTAAGATATTTTAGATTTCCAATAAATATTTTGTGGACTGTTTTTAAAAATCATGACGTTAGAGCACTTTACTTTTAGAAGCTTTTCCGAAACGAATTTCTTCAATCGCTGAGATCCGAGGCGAATTCTCGTTCCGCGGATTTCGCTGAAATCGTTCACACTTGGATTTTGTCTCTTCTTCCAAGAAATCTCACACGGATAATCTTGTGCCAGGCGCTCAATTCCGTCGCGTTATGCTGAATTCTTGCCAAAATCGCAGTGAGCGATATGCGAAATCGATATTGTGCCGATTGTGAAAGCACACGCAATTGTACGCGATTCTACGGAGCTTTTATATTTTTAAAAACAATTACTTAAACAATTCTTTTAAATAATATTTACAAAATAACTTTAAAAAATTTGCGAACTTTATCAGAATATTATTGTCAAAATAAACATATTGTATGTCGATACAAAAATTATTTTCACTTTTTAGTGTATCGATAAAGAAGTATGGTTATACGATAATGTTGACTGCAAAAATATTACATGTCAATTTTAATATAGTCATTTTTGACCGAATCATTATCTGATCACAATGATATTGGCGCGATAGAGAACTCCGCCTCTGAATTTCATCGTCGGTGATAAATTTTCATAGGCCTTTGTCCGACAAGGCAATAAAAGAGGATAGATTCTCTTTATCTGGATCCCGACTTCGCGTGCATTAAATACGTAAAAGTAAGGTAAGAGAGAATGCTCTGGTGTATGCTAACCAAATGGTATAGTTGTCTTCCTTTCTTCTCCCTCTTTCTCGTTTTCTCTGTTCTCTCTTTCTCTCTACCCGTGAGCATTCTATCTTCTTACATGCCCCTGACTGCTTTATCGATTACTATCGGGCCTCACATATCAATACTCTGAGCCGACACATCTGGACCAGTCGCTAGCACGAGGCTGCGCTCTACTCCCCGTCGCTTGATATACTCGCGCCCGGCTAAGCGAACCGTTACATACGTTGGATACATAATGATTACCTCTTGCATTACACCGAAACTCGCCGACATTATAAACAACATCGTCGTTGTATTCTCCGGCATCCCGGCCAATCTTTCTTCGTTATTAACGATAACGCGCGCTCTTCTCTCGAGGCAGTTATCTCTCTATCAGGGTAGGTAAAGGTTTACCGCGGTCTCTATACAGGTATTATTCGCCAGGAAAATAGGATGTCGATAAGAATATTTGTTATAGATCGTTCGCCATGGATCTCTGCTTTCTGTAGATGCAGATCAACGCAGGAAATGTTAATATATTAATTTTGCCTTTATGTAAAACGACGCCGATTACATCGTCATTAACGCCCTTTATAGAAATGTATGTAAATTTTTTTTCTAAATTTGTTCATAATATCGTGTTCTTCGATTACATATCTGTTACGTCATTTTGATTAAGTGCGTATCTTGAACATGCTGCAACGGAAATGCGAAATAGCCGATCTGCAATGGCCTCATTTTTGGTACCGCCTACGAATCCATGCGGGTCGCAAAAATCGCAAGAAAATCCGCCGGCGCGAAATGAATTTCACGCGGGCGTTATCCCACGGAAACGGTATCAGGTCCCGCTCGGCGCCCATGTATGATCCCGCAATCTGGTTAGCTGGCGTGAGATTGCGCGGAAATAGCGAGGAGATCGGGATGCTGTTTGAAGCGTGCACGACGACAACGACGATGACATCGACGACGTCGACGACGATATGCTTACATGAGAACGCCGGAAACGTCTCCGACGTCGCCGCGTCGTCGTGGATGTCTTTTTTGCATTAGAGAACGAATCGGACGCAATTATACGGTTCAGCCGATAATTTCTATTTGTGAATTTCTCTCGTAAAATATCATGTTCGTTATTTTATATAAAATTGCGTTTGCAGTATATAACTCTGTATAATATCAAAATGTAATCCAATTCTTGTTAAAAAATTAAAATTTTAATGTAATATAATTTGTAAGAAAAATATTGCTACTACGTAATGAGTAGATTAAGAAATTAAAATTTTAAAACGACATAATATACATATGTATAAAAAAAGGTGTTAATATTTACTTCTTAATTAGTATTTAGTGGGAAATAAAATTGGTCATTATTTTCCCATTAACCCAATTTTTTATAGATTATCATTACTATCTTGTAATGCCTTCGACATTTAATGAAACATTCGTAAGCCTTCCTTCATGTTTCTATCTCAAATTAAACATCTTGACTATTAGGGATCTTCTGATAAGTCAATTCGTTTCTTAATTAACGCTCATTCACTCCCCATTTGCGTCCCCATTTCATCGCGTCCGCTTATCCGATCGCTCTTCAACGTCATTTTTATATCTCACGTTATCTATTCATTCCGGCTTATCGGCCGTGCGCACGGAGTACACGACGGGCTCGCAAACATAAAGAGCCGCATATTCAGGCCATCATTAGAAGGCCGATATCGACATAATGTTTCTCCCTCGATCTTTTTTCTTCCCCCTCCCCCCCCGTGGGTGGCTGACTTGTTTCGCACAAAGGGCCGATTCAGCACCGATTCAGTATCCTTTCGCCTCTCGATCACGAGATGCTCCTCGCCTCGCCTCGCCTCGCATCTCGCCTCGACGACTCCATTTACATTCGAGCGACGAGCGAAGCTCCGGTCGTGGAGAGGAATGAGTCGTTGCGCCGCTCGCTGCTTGCATTTACGCCCGGTGACAGGTATGATGGATGTTTCGATTTTACCCATGGCCGCCGCCGTCGCCGCTATGATTACGGTTAACAGTACGTGCACGCGCGACGGGCTACGAAATATTCAATCGATCTCTCTCTCTCTCTCTTTCTCTCTCTCTCTCAATCTCAGAGCTCCTCTTGTAATCTGTGCTAGATCATATTAATGAACGTTGGCCTTATTTCTCATATTTGCAAGCGACTCCAGATGTACACAGAAATTACATATAAGATTAAACAGAAATCTTTATTCCAAATGAATAGTAATACGCACAATATAATAGTTACATCATGACTAATAGAATATAATAGTAGTTTATTTATATCTTCGGCATTTGGATGCATGTATAAAAAATTTATTTCTATGAATAAAATATCTGTCTCTTTTGATATCGTTCAATCGTTCGTTTAAAAGTTTTTTTCTTATTGTGTAATACAGTACGATAAAAATCTTTCTAGAGAAAGGGAGAGACAGAAAATTGTTACTGGATTCGCAAGATATGAACGCACTTTCCACGCGGGATTCCTCCACGGATGTCGTCCAAACTCGTCGTTATGTAATCGCGGGAAATTACGAGGAGGAGCGTCGGCAGCCCCGGTGACAGGAAGTACTTACCGGTCGCGCGATTCCCTAGCAAATGCTCGTTCTGACTACCGCGGCGAGCTAATAGCCACCGACAGAGAGATGCATTGGCGGCGATGTGGCGCGCAACCGTCCGTCGTCGCCTTCTTGCTCCGCTGATCTCGTCGGCGAAAGTCGATGTCTGGCGACATGCACTCGTCCCGACATTTCCATCATTAAACATCTCATAATTCTATATATTCCATACATATAAATTTATTCTACGAAGCAAGAATTCAGTAGATTCATGTTATCTTTTTTCTTTTTCGATTTCTTTTTTTAATTTTGAAAAATGTATGATATTTATACTTGGAAAGAAAACGTAGAAGAAAAAAAAGACTGAAATAATCAGCTCTGACGCGTCTCCTCGAAATCGATACAACGACTTCTTTCTCCGCGTAAATTGCGAAATAAAATCAAATTGAAGGAATAAATATAACAAGATTGTATTTTATCTCCCTTGAATAAGTTCGACGTAACGTGCTCGCTCGAGCCAATGTCCCGACATCGGCTCGGATTCGAGCTCGTCTCAAGGCACGATCGAGAGGACGTGAAGATCCGCGAAAGTTGGATCGCGATGGGACGATCTGGCCGCGGCAGAACGATATTAAAGTTTGTCGGTGATATTCGGTGTTACCCCGTCGTGCCGGGGTGCTCCAGAAGTTTCACGACCGGTATATAAATACACCTCTCTTCTTCCGCGTCGTCGTTGCAGGGCTTGGGAAAAGTTCGAGGCTGTCGCCTCCGAGAGGTGGAAAAAAGGGGTGTCTCCACGGGGGACGGGTGACTGTGGGAGGAGATTGGAGCGAGATGGGACAAAGTTTCGAGTGGAACGAGAGCATATTCCCGAGATTGAATTCGGAGATACGGACGTCCACGAGCCGAGAAGAATGCGAGCGTGTAATTTCTCGTGACGCACCCAAGATGCAGGGGTGGAGGAGAAGGAGGGGTAGAAGAGGGGCACTGCTTCCGGAGAAGTACGACGCGGACTTTTTTAAACGAGAAACTGCCGCGGAGGGAAAACAGGTCGTCCAGCTCGCGACTCTGCTAGCCGTTCTCGCCGTTCCTGGACGAGGAATCGGGTGAAGGAGGCAGGAGGGCGCGGAGACGAGAGTGGGATAGGTTCAAGTTTGCTCTGATCGGGAAGGTGCAATTGAAAACATATGTACCGCGCTTCCTCGCTCCAACTTTTCCCGCTGGACGAGACGGCCAGTTCGATTCACAGCTGGAAGGCGGCGATATCATAGATCTTGTATAGTCGAGCGCTCCAATTCACTTGTATGACAGGATGCAGGATGTATTATAAATCGATACACGCCAAGTGTATCATATCAATTATATTTACAATTATTTTTGTATGGCGATGAATGATTTTAAGTTCATTTAAGTCGGAGCGCACGCTCTTTTTACGTTTTATCTTGGGCGGATGCTCGCAAAGCGGAATATTCATTTGCCTGACAAATAGAAGATAGACGACCACACAACTCGTCGCGCGACAGTGGCATCTCCCTTTCACGTCGTTTTCTCGACGTTTGTTGAGCGGCGCGACAAACTCATTCTCATCTAATCCATTTTTCGCGACCTCCTTCTCGCGACGGCTAACGAGAGAGCGTCTCGCTCTTGGACGAGATTGACCCTGGCGGGTAGCAGGAAACCGCATTTTGACGTAACGCACGTAAAATGCACTCCCGCGGCTTTACGGCATCATAATGCGCGCGTTTCCCATCTACCGTTACCCCGAGAACGCGTCTCTCTCTCTCTCTCCCTCTCTCTCTCTCTCTCTCTCTCTCTCTCTCTTTCGCTTTTCTTTCCAGTCGCCCTGTTTGCCTGTCCGCCGCCCGCTTGCTCTTGTCCAGGGAGATTTACATGCCTTTAACGCGGTAAATGGACCTTTTAAGGCGGCGCTTATTATTTACGAAAGGCTACGTCTCTCCCGCTCATCCTTGTGTATAACATGCGCCGCGATCCTAACGAGCTTTTTATCAAGCAATACCTTTCATGACACGTGCACGTACATGTTTTACTTTTAAGAGGGTAAATGCGGAGAATAATGATGCGAATCGATTTCCCGCGACGAGATCTGCTTATTTGACTTTTGTGTACGTTCGTGCGTTCTGTTTCTGTAAGAAGTTATGTTGTAAGGTAATGTTTCTGCAAGAAGTTTTGCTTATAGTTTTGCGAAAGCAATTCATAATTAGCTTATAAATGAGATTTAATGAGAATTTGAGTTGTCGTGGACGTTAAAAATATTAACAATAAAAAGTAGTGCTCATATTTTTTTACAATATCGCACTTATTGAAAATTGAAATAGATTGCATAATCGATTGAACCTGCGCATTAGAATTTTATCGTATTTTATTATTGTATTTATACAAAACGTCAATTATTGTAAATTCACTAGCGATTCATTAAGTTGCTTTCGCAGAACGAACACGGTTATTGCTATCATAAAATTCTATAAGCCAAAAGCGATTAATATTTCGATGAGCTTCGGTAACGTGTTCAAACATTCTCATAATTATGGAATAATATTTTCTCGGCCGAGCAATCGCGCGGCCGTGTATTGATCGATAGCGGATTGAATTATAATATGCATTGCGGAAGTTTGCGAATTATAATTGTGTAACGCATATCAAAATTTATGTCCTTGATCCAAACAATATGCAAAATCGGAATTTTGACGCACCCGCAATCTAAAATTATCCAGAGCTGTAACGCATTAACTGTTGCATCAGAAAATCACATTTATCCTTTCAGCAATAATGATATATTTTAATACATTTTAATCTCAGGGTAATTTTATACGTTAATTTTTTATTTTTATAAAAATGATTGATTTCTCTCTCTCTCTCTCTCTCTCTTCCTCTCACCTACACACACACATTCACACATGAATTTGTCGTTTTTGACATAATTTATTATAAACAAGATTTACGAAGGTAATTTAGAGAATTGAGTTGGAAATGTTTTAGATCCATAAATATTGTAGATATCCTGCATTACACGTAGCATATGCAAACGAAATATTTTATTCATGTGATGATAATGCTATTTCTAACACGCGGTTAGTAATCGCCTTTCAAAAGTTGATACCGCGTAAATTATTTATGAAATGATTTGAACAAATCAGATCGGTCGGATCCGACGAGGGAGGAACAAGCCGACGCGATTATTGCGGCTTGCACAAAGTTCAATCCGCGATAAAAACGCAGCGCGCGCGAATAACCGAGTTGTTTGTCTATCAGATAGCCGGCTCGCTCGTACGAATTTCATTTGAATTCCGATCGGTCGGACCAATTCGCGGCGTAAAATTCAGAAACGCGAGCACACGCTCGCCGGTAAATGATCTGCTCTATTCGTGAGTCGGTCGCCGCCGGCCGGCCGGTTAAAAACGCAAACGTTGGTTATACACGATGCATCGCCGGCAATCTAGCTTCGAAATAACTAACGTACATACAAACAACGTATACGCCCGATACCCGCGCACGTACTTCGAACTCCGAATTTTCATCATCCACGGATTCGTCGAGCGGCTGCTGAAAGTTCGCGCTTAATAAAAATTTAATCGGGCTCGTCGTTTTCGCTTTTCGCGATTTCTTAAATTACGATCATACATGACGATTTTTCCCGAAATTTTCCCGACTAGATAAAACTACAGCCATCGTCAGCAAGAGATATTTACATGCGTTTAACGCGTTCTTCAACGCTAGAGTTTCCCGACCGTAGATTGCGTTTTACAGGCGAACGGACGTGCAAAAGGATTAGCGGGAATGTATAATTAAAACGATACATAATTATATTCCGCATGAGCGAGCAACTCTTTTGCGGACGTAACATAGAATTAATTTCATTATCCGCCCGAATTGCGCGGTACTACGTTAATGGAAAATCCCCGTAAACGTCATAATCGCGCTGCGAATGCGCGGATTTACTGGCGTTTAATATAAATGCGGGTGGCTTTTAGCAAAACACGCAACTCTCGGAATACAAGTCGAAAACGATTAGCTGTCGAGCCGATTGCGCCATTTTCTTTTTTCAAAATTGATGCGGATAAGCAACGTGTTTGCGCATTTTTCTCATTAAAGCAAACTAAAAATTGATATTCCACATTATGCGATTACCCGATGAATAATGGTATACTGAAACGAGCGCATTCTCACCGATAATCTTTATGAATAGACAATCTACGCTGGTTTTACCGCGGAGTAATGGCGATATAGGACGACGATGTTTCTCGACATCCTTCGCATTTTGTATTTATACGAATAGATATTGCAGCGGGAGATAAAAACGAGCAAGAAGGAACGAGAAGAGGATATTGAGAAAACACGTGATGCTCTCAAGAGACCGGGTATTATTATGAGGAAGAGCGAGACCAAATTTAACGGCGATGAGGGGCTGCTGAACGCAGGGCTGTACGACGAGGAACACAGTCGCGAGTGTCATTTGCGGTACGTTCTGAGCCGTTTAAAATGCATTCTCAAAGGGAATCGCGAGCGCCGCTGTAATTTTCCACGCAAAATGGAGCATGAAATAAAACGGGGGTGCCGTACAGCTGCAGCACATTCCCTCACCTCTCATCCTTGCCCCCCCCTCCCCCTTCTCCTTGCGTTGCACCCTTGCTACTATTCGGCTCTCTGATACGTCCAGGTTTATTCTTCCCTTCGGTTGCCCTCGACGCCCCTCGACGAGGGTTTTAACGATAATCTTTCCGAGAGCGCAACATCCCTACTCCCTCATTTTTCCCCTCTTCCTCGCTCTTTTTCCCGCGTGCAATCCCCGGTACGCTATACACAGTGGCACCGGTGAGGCGTTTCCAGCTATCTCTCGGCGCTGAGTATTAAAGATAGAGAAGAATGCCCGACGTGAAAATTGCGTTTCTTCTTCTAGCGTTTTCTTCAAGAGGGTAGGGAGAGTGCACTGACCGGGAAACGGGCTATTTTCATGTGGCACGCGCGCGAGAATACGCAGCGAAAAAACATAACAATCCCATAAATCCATTTGATAACATTTAAAAATACAATTATTACAAACGTAACATGATGAATTGCGAATTAAATTAAAGTTGTATTTTTCAATTTCTTTTACAATTTTACTTTTGTTTCGTTACTGTACTATTATATTTTTTTATTAATTACATACCTAATTCAGATTGTTTTATAATTTCATTAATCCATCATAATATTATTATTGCATAATGATGATTATGATTACCCAAGAATGAAATTATAATACAACTACAATATTATTTGACCATGAGAGAATGTACTTTTCGTCTAAAATATAAATGAATCATAATTAATTTGACGGCATCTGGCTCGCATAGTATTGCTTTATAACGTCGTGAGATATGTCAATTACGGAATCCCTTCGTCGGAATGGTAGCGCCATTAATGTTTCCTACTTTGTGAATAATTTGGCGTACTCAAATACGAGCGCGCGCGGGCGCGAAATAATGGCCTTTCTCCACGGCCTAGAGGTCCATTTCGACGGGATTTAACGTGCAATTAATAAGAATTACCGTGCAATCTCCAGTCCTCTCGTGAATGTTCATCCTTGCCTGCCCCTAGATATTAAAATCCTTTGAGAGCGAGCGAGACCGACTGCACGTTCTTGAGGGTGAGGAAGCGTAAAGAAGTCAAAAGCGGGGGAATATTAGCTGCTGCAAATTTATCCATTTCTAGCCAACATGGGACTCGCATTTCTCGCCACCTCTCCAATCCGTTTTTACATCAGAATTTTTATCGAAACGCGCACAAAAAACGACAGAAGTGGCACATTAACGAAACTCCACGGTGCATTTTTGCGCATCCAAAACGAACTGCTATGCACTGCTCCTAATTGAGAGGTTTTGAAAAAGCGGCTGCAATCTCCATTTGTCGACATTAAATGGGATACCTACATTATATTTTCTGTCTCTCAATAACAGATCATCTCTTGATGACATAACACGCAAAATTGCGTAATCACATCGCTGTTATTTTTAAAGCCCATATTTTCAAAAGCTTTTTTAAATTTATTAATTGGATTCTTTTTTTATTGAAATGTACTGAGTAAAAATTGATTTGTTGTTTTATTAATTATATTTTTAATTAATTATATAACTTTTACATGATGAAAATTGAGCAATGTTCTTCATGAACCCAGTAAACAATTTTCAGTACAAATCATGGCAAAATAAACAATTTTATTTAATTGTTAATTTTCTACATAAAATGTTTTTCATTTTGAAGAGAAAATACCTGAAATTTTGTTTATATTTTTTCATACATCGAAACAAATTGATTTACTGATGGGTCCATAAGATGGGCGAATAAGATCCGCGTTCCTTCGATGATCATTTATCTCAATAGGATTTAATATGCAATTGGAGCGGCTTAAAGTCCTTAATTTCGTGCGAATATTAAAATGAGAGATGCATTAATTGTAAGCGAAAAATTGCTCCTCTCGACAAAAAGCCAACAATCAAAAATGATTTTCTAGGATATTTAAATTGTATGTAGTCATTTGTAATACAAAGTTCATAATATTATGTATTTATGAAATTCGTAATTATTGTAATTATCAATATTACTATTACTTGGTTACTGTCATTAATACGTCGATTATAATTATTACATTGAAATATAAGATTAATAATTCTCTCTGGCTAAACTAATTATTCTTTAAAATAACAAAATGTGCCGTGAACATGTGCGCGCATAAATTCGATAATAATTCAGTCCAAACACAATGGTGCCAGAACTTTGTGTGGCTGTAACCACAATAATCTATTCACTCGGCAATCCGATATCGCGTTCCTGTTTGACGAGGCGCGATCGATGACTTCGTCTCGAAAAGAATGCTACGGCGTTGCTTTAACGTTTCCAGTCACGTGAGATAGCGCCGTTTTCTTTTTGGTCCTCCCCGTATATATACGCCATCCGTGGCGCATTCCAGGTTTATCGATGCGCGATTCGTTGAATCTGTTATTTATTTGTTCGGAAACACTCACTCGGCGCCATTTCTCGCGAGCGCACCCGCCTCTCTGCGGGGGATATAAAAATAATCCCCTTATGTGTAGCCTCATAATGCGCCGGCTCTCCGATATCGGAAAGAAATTTTCAGCACGCCTTACATACCTGTCCGTTACATTTTCTGACAATAATATTCTCATCATGAGAACGAAAAATTCCACCATCGTGTACCTGATAAAATTTTTCATTTTTATATGAACAAGCTAGACCATAATGCATATATATGTATTTATCTTTAATTTGGAGGAAAACTTACATCAGTATTATTTTATCACGTTGACGTGAATTTAATATCAATATCACGTTGACATGAATTTAATATAAATCGTTAACTCGAAGGAAATCCCTCTATTAAATTGCTTGTTTAATTTCTTTACTATTTTTTTTTTAATAAGTACCTTTACTGTAGTGGTGAACAGTCGGTGAAAACTAATTGCCACGAGATTCTTAAATCAGATAGTAGTTGTCGCCGTGCACCACTTTGCTTATCACTTTGCGATGGAATTTCTGTCGATTTTATCGAGCAACTCAATGTCGATCGATAAGCCATCGGGTAATTATGCGGGGCCTGTCGTAGTCTCTGTGGAAAGAAACCTCAACGCGTGAGAACGGGGTATCACCCTGCAGACATTGTTTTGCATAGTGAGCACAGATAACGTCTTTCCATCCGTTTGACGCAGCGCAAACTGTTATCTCTCGCTGTCGTCTCGAGGCCGCCGCATAATCGGTGGAATAAATGTTTCTTTGCGGCAAAATCCGCATGCCGCCTTGGTTAAGAAGCAGCAAAGACGCGGAGTTTGCGCGAGCTTTTCGCCCCGTGTTACCGAATCTTCAACCGACCGACGTAAGCTTCGGACGTTTATGCATTATTCATAAGCGGTTGCATCACTGGCGATGGCCACAAAAAGCCTTACGTAATCGCGCGCCATGAGAATTGATATTGTGTAAACGATAAAAAAAAAATGAGTTGCGGAAAGCGCGACGCAGTCGACCAATTTGGCTGACAAACAGATACATTTTGCGAAGTTGTGCGGAAAACAAGATCTATTTTAACTTTATTTATTCTGTTCTGATATCAAACGTTTGTGATATTTTAATCATACACATATATGTTATTTCGCAGAGAACGTGTTTTGCGTTAAATATATAAAATTTGTAAGTGCCTCTTAAATCTTGATGTTGTAAGTCTATGCTCCTCGAGTGTACCGGCGAAAATATTACAGGCAGAGAATATTTGAGCAATATGTCCTTTGCATCGTAAAGTTTAAGATTTAAGTTTAAATCTTTATCATATACGCGCATGCTGATTCGAAATGTGCTTGTTACTGTCCTCTACATATTGCACGCGGCGAACGTGTTGCATTTGCATATGTGGTATGTACGATGATACAAATTCATTCGTATGCGTAATTCGCACATATTTATGCGCGCCTTGCGCCATCGCGAATGCATCGGTATGCAACAAGCATATCAGCACTTTCAAGTTGCCACAATGTGCAAGGAATTAATTCTCACAGATTTTATCTTCAGCTTTTCTCATATATGGAGTATTAATATCTTTTACGATAACATTTTCACGCTTTTATTTTAACGTTCCCTTTCAATTACATTTTTAATATTCTTTTCATAATTGATTTATGAAATATAAATTAGCGGCATATACATGCGAGACGGAAAATATAGAAAGACTTATTAATTTAACAAATCGATGAGAGGGTGCAGGCTCTGATAAAAGTTTTACGTATATAGTTATCTTTTTTTTTATAAGTAAATTATAAAAAACCATCAAGAGCACGTATTATAAATAAATCACTACCTGAAAGTGGTCTACGTAAGTGTTTTCTAAATTATTCCGTCACTTCTCGCACGAGTCTGATGCAAATTTCAGATTTTAGCTTATTGCAAACTGTGTGCAGTTCTGTGCTCGATGAACGGCGTTGACACGCGCATTTGTTTGACCACCGTGACACAATGCAACGTACAACACGCAGAAGGTAAAAGCGTTGCATAAGCGCGTGCGCGCGCGCGCGACAAGTATAATGGTTCTTACGTAAGGTACAACATTGTTGATTATGAACAACGCAGTGGTACATTGTGCTCGGCTGCGGGATAAAGTCCGCGGCGGCGACGGTGGAACTTATTGTTCCTCTAATTAGTGCATTTCTCGCGGTGTTACGAACGTGTGCGCGCGTGTCTGTTGAGAGTAATTTGTGTCTCGCCATGAGAGAATCGTGCCGACAAGTACTCCGTCGTTTACGCTCGACGTCGACCAACGCGGCCAGCAGCCCCATATTCGTCAATAATCAGCTAAACGCATTTTCGCAATAATTTGCGTTCTCCATTCGCGTTTAGCGGTATACATAGCGGTCCGCCGCGAGTGTTTATCGGACCGACAGAGGATTATAATTGGAGTAAGCGTTAAATTAAAATTATCAGATAGCTACGTCTGGTAAATAAATGCTGCCATTCGATTTCTTATTTGCCTGTTAAACGGATTGTTTAATGGATGATAGTAATTTATTTTGCGCTTGGAATAAGCGCGTGTAGAAAATATTTATATTTATATTATATATTGACAGATATACGCGTGAGACCATAAAAAAATGCGCGGTATGCGTGAACGTAATAACGGAGAGTATCAGTTTAATATAATTATATAACTGTATATACATGAGCATTAAACGTGCATCGAACAACAAACTACGCAAGTTTGTTAACTATAAAAGTACGGTTAGGTTAGAAAGTTGAAAATTTGTAGTAACTTGGTATAAACACGAATATATATGATTATGCGATGAGAGTCAGAGAGTTTAACGCCAAATGCTAATGAAAGCTTATAGGATCGAGTTTTAGATTGAAACTGTCAAAGTAATTGTGCTGAAGGCGCGGACGCGACGTTTATGTAACGTAGAGTGCTAATTCGTCTCGCATTTTGGCTTTACGATTCCTCGAAGGACTTTCAACCGTTATCGAAGTTAGTTCTTCAGGCATAACGGAAGTTTCGAGAACGGTCAGACGTGGCGGGTCGTTTAATCGAGCGAGAAAATATTTAACAGCACGGAAAGAGTGATCAGTGTCCGCTCATTATTTCACTAGTTAACTAATATTATCCAGCAGTCTTTATGTCCGATCATTATAATATACGTCAGTCCAATGCTTTAACGATCTCGCCTACGCAACTGTTTCAGATTCTCTCGTTATTGCAGGAAATTTTTTTTTCTTGCAACTAAATTGTTCAAGTTTCTTAGCTATTTGTAAAAAAAAGATTTGCGATTGTTACTGCAGTGTCGTAATAAAAGTAGAAACTCGACCACTCAGAGGTGCATTAGCCGATTGCGAGGATACTACTTCGTACCTGTCGCCGAGTTAGTGCACTTTCTAACAATGCGCTCTTTCTCCGATGCGGTTACGCGACAAAAATCCCAAATTGCATAATCCTTCGATCGAACTTCAAAACTTTCTACTGTATTTCGCCGTATCGGTTCGCTCTTTCTCTCTATCTCTCTTTTCCCCCTAGAATTGTTAATTTATAATTTAATTTAATACACCAACGTTTTCTGTCAGAACTTTCGATCTGTTAACAAATATCTCGAAATTAAATGTGCTAAATCTATATGAATAGAAACTTTACTAAAACAAAATATATTTAATAAAAATGAAGATAAAGTTACTACTTGAATATTTCGTAAGATATGTATTTCACAAACTTTTTTACGATCCAAAAATTGTATTAGTTAAAATTGCAATTAAATTATTACTTCGTCATGCTTGAAGTTTTCAATAATCAAAAGCTCGCGAGATATTTTATGTGTACAGGAGTCCCCTCGTTAATATGCGTTTTGTTAACCGAGAAGCGGATGCAGTGCTGCTTATCGAGCTTCTTGCAAAGCTAAACACAGCGCGACGGAAGTTGAATTTTGCAAGCAGCGACAGCAGTTACTTATCATTTTCCAAAAGGGCTTTGAGATTGCTGCCAGGCAGATCTAGATTGCGAGACCAATGTTAATGGAAAAACCGCTATTTACGCTACTCTCGGCCAGCCGTCCAAGCGAAATACTGTGAACACGCTTAACGTTTACCGCGTAGTGCGTATCGGAAATGAGCTATTACGCCGCTGAAAGGCTTCTCTTTAAACGTATTCACGTTCAAATATTCTTTCAGACCGTCTCGCGACACGCTCTTTCCTTCCGCCACCATTCCCTTTCTCGTTTCCCCTGAAACTTCCTCGGAGCCGCTCTGTCCTCTGTAATTAAGTTCTTTGAACTGTATTTGCATTGTCAGGTCATCCGTATGTTTTATTTATTGCTAGATTTCTCGTGCCTTTTACCCGCTTTTCTCTTTAAAAATCCCTCTAAGAGGCGCAATTTTATCCGCGGCGAATCACATACGCGTATCTCATAATAATCAAGTTGCAAACATGATCCACCTTACTCTCCCGCTTGCATTCCGGAGTATACCAGCAGCGATACGGTATTTCGCCCAGACAATGGCCAGCTAATGTAATTGCGTAGCATCGGGTTGGTGATTGTAAATTTTAGCCCAGTTTCTCACAAGCGTGGAGAATCCCATCGACTAATTAGTGGTAGAGTGATTGTTTTCTTGTTTTCTTTCCTCTTTTTGCACCCAATTAGCCTGGTCGCGCGGGTGGATAATTGAAAATCTAATTTCATTTATTCCTTGTTGTTTCAGGTAAGTGAATATCAAGGGAGGCAGAGTCAGAGAGAGAGAGAGAGAGAGAAAGAGACGACAGAACTGGGACGAGAGAGTTGTAAGTAATCATCGCCCTTTATCTCCTTTTCCTTGCCTAGTATTTGCCTTTTCCTTCGTTGTTACCACCGAGCGGCGTGCGGATAAGGTACACGGGAGAGCGCAAGTTCTCCCTTTGGGAATTATTAGTAAGCTAAATTTGCCCCGGCGATTAAGTGCATTTAATCATCGGCAAGGTAATTTCGTTACTTCCGCCGCGCGCGATTCTCCGCCTTGGAGATATTTCCTTCCGTCAAGTCTAACGAGCGAGAGCGTTTACGCGCCCTCTTCTCAACTCCGCTGCGATCCGTTTCTACTGAAGATGAAAAAGAAGGATCCAGGTGTTGCCCTGTCCTTTGCCGCTCGCGTTTGTACTCGTTCAGATATTGGATAATGCATATTTTAACATCTTTGCATTTTCTCATATTCCTGTTTCTAAATGTAAAAAGTATTATTTCCCTTTTTTACAATATTCTCATACGATACATATATATGAGATATTCAGCAAGCTATTTCCCAAATTGCAGAATATTTGTGAATTTTTCCTCAGCTGAAATTAGTATATTCGCGACACGTTAAAACGTTATTATAACCAATATATTCGTTGATACGAATTTTGTTGTTGAAAACTCATTAATCTTTCCGCGGCGTCGACATTTCGGATTCATTTACGCGATATATGTACATTCTATAGCGTGTTACAAATTATAAAATGACGAGTAAAGCGCAGCGAGAGAGACACGAGGAAATCAGAATCGTCGATTTTCTGCGATTTTTCCAATCTATTTTTTTGTATCCAGTCCAGCCCAGTCGGATCCGGTCTGTCCCGGTCCACTCCGCGGACAAACACAATTAAACACGCGAATTCACCGGAGATAATGCATCGCGCGCAGTTCGCGGCCGCGACAAAAAATCGTTCGTTGCCATACAAAATCAGTACCGCGTATATACGTGCGTATATACGCAGTGGCGAGAAGAGAGAAAGAGAGGCGTGTAACCGTGTTAACCGGATATAAATTACATCCCTGTGTGGACATGGGGCAAATTCTGCCGAGCGGTTTAGCGCGTGCTAGCGATAACTAACAAGCGTCGAAAGTGGTGCCGCGTTTGTAAAATGCTTGATTGTAACTTATGCGACTTCATTACACCGGCCAACGCACCGTGATGCGATTGTGTCGCGCGTGCTGTGTGTTTTTCGGAATTTTGCATCGACGCCGACGGTCGCTCGTTGTCGCATTTTTTTCCCTCCTCTTCCCCACCCCCCCTCCGGTTCCGCTGCCACGCCGGTGCGATATCGCGCGAGTCTCGCGGAAAAGCCGATCATTTATTAACATCTTGCTTTACTGTATGCGCCCGCCCGATTGCCCCCGGTGCGCGCGATACATCAAGCGGAGTGTTAAAAATTATCCTATCGGCCGTTCACGTCGTTCGCGAAATATATAACATTCGCAAAATGTTTCCTCCGCGGTTAACGCGCCATTTATGCACGATATTGATGGAATCGCGCGTATTAATACCGCGTTGTTTATTCAAAACTTGCCCCGTTATCAAAGAAAATAAATACAACCGATCGTGCTGTGATAAAATGATAAAAACCGCGGAGCATGATTAAATTACAAAACCACTCAACAGCGGAGACTATACGCTTGCGGGATAGCTCGACCGCGACGCTCAATATAATGACGATTATTATTCAAATTAATAAGTAATAACAATATTATCAAATAACTATAAAATCATAATTGGTAATTTACAGGGGAGAAAGTATGGTTATAAAGGGTTGATATTACAACTTTATTTTGTCCTAAGTATTTTATTTTCAATCTTTCCCCTCGCGCGAACATAACGAACATTTGCTTCCATCTTGAGTTCCCTCTCCAATTACTGCTTAATTAATGTACAATTCTCGTGTTGCTCGGGAAGGGACTAATGTCCTGAAGCATAATAAACGTTCCGTCTGCGTCTATGTCTCCCTCTTCGCCCATTAGACACCCGCCACTCGACTTATACAGGGTGGTCTAAGCTATAAATCATGTTTAGCATTCAGTCAGTGTTTAATTTTCAACGGAAATAAAATATCTTCGAATTTATTCCGATAGCGATGTTTTTTCCCACAAACTATTTAGATATTTTATATAAATTTTCACAGAAAATGTAACATTTAATTCATATTTAGTAAATAGCAAATCATAACGCCCAGGCATTGATTAAAATTACAAACAATAATTTAGATAAGTGACAGTGGCATAAATCAAAGCTTTTACGTAAATGCGACACGCAGCTTCGATTTGTACCTGTAAATTAAATTCCCGCGTTACGGAAATTTCACTCGCCGCGTCGCTTTCAAAATAAACGACCGATATATATGTTAATGCGACGCGGTCGTGCGCGATTATCGCCGGCGCCTAATTCGCATGATCGAGTCGGGGGCTTCCGGTGTTTTCGTGTCATCGCTGTGTTATATTGCGCCATGCACTATCGGACGACGTCGTCGTGGATAAATCAATCGAATTATCCACACACCACGCACACGCGCGCGCGCGCGCGCGCACACACACACACACACAAAACCATCGGCGTCGCGATCGTTACCGCCACTCTGTCATTATGAAGGCGATTTCGTCGAAAAAGATAGAAGAAAAAGGAGAAAGATTTTTAATTAGTAACAATACATAGCCCTTTGTGCTGTAAGTCGCGGTAGTACCCTTAGCGATTTAATAATTATATTTATTTTTTATTTTTCTCACATATAAATGATGACGAAATTATAACATAAATATGTAGAAATTAGCATTACATGTTAATTTCGTTTAAAATTAAAGTACGACACAGCTTATAGAAAATAAAATTATGTTCATTTCCTGAATATTAATTTTTTTTTTATGGATTACATCATACACTACCACAGATTTTAACTTACTACGATAACACTGCAAGAAAGGGCTATTAGTATAAAACTTTAATTTGATTCTTGTCAAGACGCGACGAACAAGCGAGAAATCTCTTCACGAAATCTCCACGATATTAGTTTTTAAACTATTCGTATTCGAAACATAATTGCACCAACCATCTAGTGATATTTTAGCGTATATTAGTATTGAGTACAAACACAGTCACGCAGCGCATTGTTACTGAGATCGGAAACCTCCGGATGATTCGTGGTCTGTTTTAATCACGACAATAATGCATTCACCGGCACCGTCAGCGACGAGACTCGATTATCGTCACTCATTATCGAGAGCGATAATGTTACGCCGTGGTCGTCTCTGGCGAAATGACCATCGAAATGCATCGGAAAGTCATCGGCCGATCGTTAATTTATTATTGGCCGTTCGTCCGATTTGTTTCTCGCACAAACGTCGAACTGCGAACGGACGATAATCAATCTCGCGCAAATCGCTTTCGCACGGAAATCAGGTATTCCATTCATAGGTAAAATGCGAGAATGCGAAATGCGGAGTTTCATAACAGATGAAAAATGTTATTCTCGTAATAATATTGATTACATAATACATGATATTTGATATCGAGCAATTAAAAATGCGGCCGTTTAAGATATTGGTTTTTAATTATTAGGTGCTTCTTAAATAATTAACATATATTATTATCTTTCATAATATATGCATAAATATCATTAGAAATGCATTCAAAATAATTTATTTATAAATAGAATTATTTCAGTCTACGTTGGTCATCAGAGCCTTAACCAAAATTTTTCTTTCATATATATATATATATACATATTTTTTTTCTAATATTTAATATTTTTCCTGCAATAGAGAAAAATGAATCTTTTTACATCTTTGTTAAAAACATACTGAAAGTTTAAAGTTTGTCACATACACGCGACAATCAATACAAGACAGGCGGCTGCAAATAAAAAGAAAACGTCGTGGTTTCTTCCGAGGAAGTGAATCGTCACGCAATCATTGAGTTCTGAATTTTCGAAGCGATGCTGTTTGTTGCTATTTCGTGACGCTTCTCAAGGCACCGCTTCAGCGTCGGGCTAGTAAAAACTTGGAGTGTTACTCTACTTGAGGCCTGACAGATTTACTGCCTAGGACCTGCTTCCATCCGCGTTAATTACGAGATTTTACCTTCGGGCTGCACGAGCTGCTGGCGACAGAGAACTTTGGACGATGCAAAACTTTACCCAGGCTTGACGATTTCACAGAATTCGCCTCCTCGTCTTGCTTCCGTCGTAAAGCACGCTGCTGCGTTTTATTCGTGGACGCCGCTCGTCAAATCGCCCTCGAAAATTTATCCGCGAAATTACTTGATACTTTTCCCGTCTTGTATTCTTCAAACTCTTTACAAATATAGGAACGATTAGGATAGCCAACATAGGAACTGAGAAGTCAAATTTTGACTCCAAGTTAATAATATAGTCGACATAATTAAAATAGTTGCCAAATATTGTAAAATTATATATAGATTTATAATTGCACTTCACTATATAATAAGGTAAATTTTCTTTGTTATAAAAAATATCTTTCTCAAAGTGGATAATATAAAATTGTAATAATGCAATTTTATGTTATTGTAATTAACAAACACGTCAATGTTGATAATAGCATTTAATGATGTAAAACTGATGAAATTCTGAAATTATAATTATCCTCTTTCTCATTTGATTAAAAATTTATTTTTGCAAATAGAATCTATTATAATTTTACGGCAAAATATATGAACCATGATTTAAGAAATAAAGATGTTGAAATAAGAATGACCAATTTATTTTACGTCCAACGCATCTCAAACGTCTTCCTATCTCAAAATCTGTTTAGAATAATAAATAATGTACTCGTATCTGTGTACGATCGCGGCGAAACATTAAGCCTTCTTAAATAGAAAAAGGAATAAATCAGAAATCGACCAGCAAAAATAAGATTGACGAGTCCGATTTGTCACGCGCATGTTTATTGGCTCGACTGCCTGAATCCAACTGTCTCATTAACGCATAGACATGTTCATTGGTCTCTTTCACACAATAACATATACATACAAACTCTCTTATTTTTAAATTTGCTACCGAATATTTTGTATGTACAATAACGTACAGGTGTTTGCATATTTGAATTTGGAATTTAGATGTTAATAGTGCGACTTGCATTAGCATATATTTGTGGTGCGATCTACGAATTTCGAGCCGTCCTGGAACATTTGATACACTTTTGTCGTGGGCGAACGTACTTTAATGGAAACGTCGACTAAAATGTGGTCAAGCCGCGTGGGACTCTCTTCTCAGACTCGTATTATCAAGTCTAATGTATCATTCACATGTGCGGGCGTACAGGAAATAAAAGATTACTTTGCATACTTCAAGTATCGTGCTGTTTTTCTCATGCAAAGCAAATATTTGCTCGAGAGGAAATTGACGAGAACTCTGAGAGCCAAATTTATATCTCGAAGCATAACGCGTCATCATTTAAAATAAATATTTGTTCGGCAAAAGATGTTGATAAAACCATATTTTTGAAAAGCTTCCATTTTTCAAAATTAATATATGGAAAGATAACTTTTTATACAATATATATAAATGAGAGAGAGAGAGAGAGAGAGAGAGAGAGAGAGAGAGAGTTCAGAATACATATTTTTCGAACAAAGAAATTTTGTTGACAAATGTTCTTGAAAATCAGACAAACAGACCTTTAAAGTTGCAAAGTATCGAAATATTAAGATATACTCTTTCGACTTGGAGAGCAGCGCAATTTCTTTTTTCATTCCTTTATGTTCTCTCAACTTAACCGCGTTTCTCGCGTAATGAACGCCCGAAAAATTTCCGTATATTCCCGTAATATCGAGATACCCGAAAGTTTCCACACGGAAATTATTCGGCCATCTTTTTCCTCGCATTTTTCGCGAGCCGAATACCGCGCGATTGCCGCCGCTGGCAGGGCCGAACTTTTTTATGAAAATCCAGTTGCGCCGAGTCTTATTGGAATTGGCAAGCGATCGCGTAGCGTAAAGCCCTCCACGGCGATACCGCTCTTCCGTTTCGCAATTTATAAATCGAGTGGAAAATGGCGTCATGCCACGTATAAAAGTTCGTTTCAGCCGAATTTTCAAGCGGTGGCAAATGACAGTTTCGTGTAACTTGGCGCAACAGCTCGGAAGGGTTGCAATTTTAATTTATTTTCGGCGGATGGAACAAATCGCGCGCATCATTTCGTGCGTAACATCCATACTTGTCGTTACGCACCATGTTGTAAAACTACACGACACGTCGCATTTTCAGACGGAATTTTATGCAAACGCTCGTGTATTTGGCATTTGGTTGAGCACACTAAAATGAATTATATTCAGCGTTTTTTTAACAACTGCAAATCGCAGTTGTTAAAAAAACCGTTAGAGATTTCTCTTTATTTCGAGCAATATAAATTTTTTTTCTCCTATTAACTGAAAAATATATTCAACACTCTTTTATATTATATTCACAAGAAATATATAGGAAAATAAAAAATATTAATATGCTTTTGTCTTAATTAAAGGGTTGTAAAAGTAAAAAAATATGAATTCATAACTCAATTCATTTTACTTTAATTTCATTTTATAAGTTTGTATTTAAAGAATAGAAATGAAAGTGAACAATAAGAGAATTTATATTTCATTTATACTTTTTAATCTGTAATCAAATTTATCTTTATTGAATTCATCTAGAAAGTCGTTCGCAGTTTTGTAGCTTCGCAAGTTCTCTGTAAAAAAAATGTTGGACGCACGTTCTTCTGTACTTTTCACGCGCATGTTTGTCGATTGTATAATTGGCAATGAGATGGCATCGGGACATTCTCGAATAATGCTCGAATACGCTATTTCACGGCTGCGATACGCAATTGTTCCGCAGAAAGGGAGACGAGAGGCACTCATCGATCCGCGTCTCGCTCCGCACGTGCACGCACACGCGCACATGCGCGCACGCGCCGCCCGTTCGCCGATTAATTATCGAGATATCTCACGTCGAACGCGCGTGTTTGCGGTCGCGCTCTGCACGTGCACCCCGCAATGCAACATCCGCGTGATGCATTCATGCGGGCCTGCGCGCGCGTTCAGTCCGACCTGCATGTAAACGCAAACAGGGCCGCGCGCTGAGTCCCGGAAGCCGTCGATCACCTTCTGCGCATACGTCTTCTTCAAGATCGATCGGATCGAAGGAAAAAGACGAAGAAGATTCGCGGTGTTACATCATTATTACATCACCACGAAGATTTCAGCTGAGAAAATTAAGTTGTGAACGATACGATTCTCCATGCGCGCGTGCACGCTTTCGTCAAGAATTAACGGCGCGCACGTTGCGGGATAGACGTGGAATTCCCGTTCCGATCTGATTTACAGATGTCGGGTAGTTACAAAGCATGGACACGCGATGCCTGCCACGGAAAATCGAACTCTTTCGCATTAGCAAATGGATTGTTACGCTGATCGACTCGATGGACGCCACTCGCCGAAAACGAAGGACTGCGATTCGGTTTAATTAGATTAATGGATCTCCCGCATAGTCCAATGCCCAGTGTAGGCTCCGGCTTTTACTGTTATCGGCTCGTGCTTTCCATACGCTTTCTTTACCAATACATTTGCATACATTGCCTCTCCTCGATCGTTGATGGAAAAATATCTAGCTATAATACTCTCGTGTTTCTTACGTAAATATCAATATCTAACGAATAGAATTTCTCTTGAATAATAGTATCGGAATGATAGAAATTTAGAATAAAATCGACTCACACAAAATAAATAAATGAATCCATAACTCAATTCACTTTACTTTAACTTTACTTTAATTCTATTTTTATAAGTCTGAGTATATTCAAACCATAGAAATGCAAGTGAACAAAAAGAGAATCTATATTTTATTAATACTTTTTAATCTGTAATCAAATTTATCTTTATTGAATTTTTCCAGAAAGTTATTCGTGGCTTTGTCGCAAGTTCTCTCCAAAAAAATATTGCACGTTCTTCCGTATTTTTCACGTGTACGTTTGTCGATTGTATAATTGGCAATGAAATGGCATCGAGACATTCTCGAATAATGCTGGAATACGTTATTTCACGACTGCGGTACGCAATTTATTTTAATTAAAATTAAAATTTCCTTCATAGAAAAAGTGGTTTAAAAAGCCATAATATATTATATGTAATAAAAAGTTCACAAAATAGAATAATATTACTCGCTTGCGTTTGGAGTATACTTTGTTTAAGGGTTAAGCGGAATATGTAATATCTGAGAGCGTTGAATAATGTCGATATCGGTTACTTGGCCGAGGCGAGTTGGCAATGTTTAAAAGCGTATGGTGAGCACCGTGCGTGGATCTAATTTAATTTCCAAAACGCCCAGGAGCGAACAACGGACGGGGAAACGAACGGCTGTTCCAGCACCGAACTTCGGTGACTGTCATTAAAACTTGATGGAAAACGCCCGCTGTGTGCCAGTGGCGACGGCGTTACAGATCTTGATATCCGATGTCATAGGATATCAGTCGTTTATTGTGATGAAAATTGTAAATGAAAATGTTCAACCTGCAACCGCGCGAAAGACGATGTAATACGAAAAGGAAACAAAGTTGAAATACTTATATTCCTTAATTCTTTACTCTATCGAAATTATTTTATATAATTTCTATTTACTCTGATTTTTATACGATTTATTGTCAATTATTCTTGTAGCGTGCATCTCACGTTTCGTAACTCGAGACATAATTAAGTAGAAGTTAATTAGCGCTCTAATGAAGTTAATTAATTTTACTGCTACTTTACGGCGCTTTAAGAAGTTATATCACTTAAACTCGTTATATTACGGAAAAATTAAGAGCGTCGAAGGAAATACGATAACTACGTGGCTATAACCAAGACTTCGCGCAACCTTCAACGAAATAAACTTCTGTTTAAGAATGATAGCGAAACTGGCGACAAGCGAAAACGATGCACTTTTATACTCTCAACGGCGATATTTGGATTTATACGCGAATGAATACGGAGCGAAAGAGAAAAATAAGAAGGAACGTGGAGTTAAGGAAGGAGAGAGACAGAGACACCTGAAAAAAGGTCAATGGATCACTTGGGGGAAATTCTTTTTCTCCAAGATTTAAACGCTACCGGATATTAAACTAGTCAGACAGGATGGCGTAGCGTTGCTCTTAGAAAACGTCGAATCGACTGATTTTAATGTCGATCGTACCAGTTCAAAGCCACGGCACTTACGCAATTATGGACGACCATGGTTCGCTCTTTGCGCGAATTTGTCGAAGGATATTCCAAACGTGAGCTTTGTCTCGAGAGTTTCGATGGTTTCTTCTCGAGTGCTTTATTGACAGGTTAATTAATTAAGAGGCAGGTGCGCCGATGAATGAGCGCGCATCGCTAAAAATCGTATAAATGGTTACGTTGAAGTTTATTTTTCGTGATTTATCTTAAATACGATAATTTTCGGCGATATAAAAAGATATAAAAAATATCAAATAGTTACATTACATTAAGCTATCAAAAAAATGGATAATTGTAAATGGATAAAATTTTCATTACATTCTACCTCTACCAATTGTTACACTTTCAATAAACTGTATCCAGTGCTATAAATGATCGTTTATTGTTTATAATAATATTTAGAAATTCAAGCTAAATTTATAAATATATAATAATTTATAATAAAAATTATAAAAAATATATATATATAATGAATATATAAAAATAAATAAAAATAAATTTAATTTATAAATATATAAATTAAAAGATTCAATCTAGATTGCAGTCTTTTTTTGTTATTAGCGAAATAGTTTTCGATCTGTCGGACTCGTGGGCAAATGCTTATGTTTTCAATTGCAGTTTCAGTAGCGATATTGCTCGGCGACGCACGTTAATCCCAGCGATACGTCGAACTGAGTTATCGTCTAATTCTGAGTTGCGCGCGCGGAAATTTAATCCCTCAATCGGTTGTTTGTCAAGCGACGAACGGGAAGAGAAGACACGATCCGGAAATTATTGGACGCGTGTGATTACGTTAATTTCTGGCCGAGATTATATCGTGCCTGCATTGTGCACCGGCAATAATATCACAATCGCGCGAGTTCGGTCGCCCGAAGTTTCCGTAGAACGATAAACTCCGGGATTAGATTTATTTTCTAATTGCATGTACATGTTTGCCGCCCGCATAACATCCTGCCTGATATGCATATTGAGAAATTACGAATGCCTGATACACAAATCTAAGCTATACGAAATCGTATAAATCTTTGTAGAGCGCAGCTTATACATTCACCAATAAATAATTATTTGCTAGATATATTTATGAAGTATTATTAATGATACATTTATTTTCTACATTTTTACAATAAATAGTAACTTTTACAGGAGACACCGAATATTTCTAAAATTCTATTCGCGCTTTTTTTTTATAATGTGAAAGTTGCAAATACCTGACGACTGGTAATTTAAACTATTTTATAAATTATGAAATGTCGTAGCAACTGCATATATTCTAAAACGTCATCCGCTTCTTATCGAATTCATATGAACATATATTTCGCTTATCACAGCAACATCAGATTAACGAGCAGTATTAGAATTTATCGTAATATTCCGCAGACAACACTCCTAATCGCTTAAACCAGTTAAACTGACGAGTCGAACGAAAAATTGTAGTCTATTTTCCTCTCTCTCACACTCCTCTCTCTATCCTTTTTCATCATGAAAGATTCATACCTAGTAAATTCCTAATTAGCCAATATATCTTTCCACGGTGACATCCGCACTCGGCGAAATGCGGTGATCCTGAAATAGAATACATTTTTAATTACAAGAATCCGAAAGCAGGCGAAGCCACGCTGTAAATTATACGAGCGGAAACCGTCTGCCGAGATGAAACCATCGCGCGTTCCCGACGTAAATTTACGAGATATTATTTGATACACTTCTCGCGCGCGCGAACCCGCACACAGTGCTACACAGTCGCGTCGCGATTATCGTGGTTGTAAAATAAGAGAAAACGTGCTCGTAAAAGATAGAGCACGTGCGGCGCGCCCTTTTTTTCCGCGCTTATTTTGTGTGACTAGACGCGAAAGAATGATAGATCTTGTGTAACCGCTGTATCACTGGCACGTTACATGTTTATCATACAAGTCGCTCAATCTCGTTATAACGGAGATTACGTAGCGTTCCGATAATTAGGTGAAATTTTTGAGATAATTAAATTGTTATCGAAATATAATTT
>VBVR01001674.1:0-28166 GCA_011638315.1 Tetramorium parvispinum | reverse complement strand
CCTCCCATCCTCCCCCTTCTCGCCCTTTCGTCCCTTTCCTCTCCCCCTCAGTGGCTTAAGTCGAAGTTTACCTTTGTTCCCGACTGTCAGTCCGATATAGTTTCCGGCTACTATCGCCACTCCGCCACCGGTGCATCTGTTACTATGCGCACCGGGACAGCCCCGGAGTTGTAACGATATTAATCCGCTTTAGCGGTGCATTTTGAAAAGGACGATAATCGGCGAAATCGTCGCGGCCGTTGCGACGGCGAGCGCGATAGCAAAATTCGCGAGCACCGTCGCCGCCGCCACCGCCGCCGCGCGACAGAAATTACTTCGATATTTGGTTTGTAAATTTACGCGGTATTCAAATAGGACGACCTGCGATGGTTTATACCTTTTTCCAGAGCGGAAATCAACGTAAATACAGTCACCGCGGTGAGGAACGACAGCGGGCGTAAGCACAGCGCGGCGCACCGCGTTTGAAACAAATCGTTCGAAGTTATTACGCGTTGAATAAAATACGCTCTTTTACAATTTTATGAAATGGACTCTTTTTATTATGTGGATTCGGATCAATTGGACAATTATAAAGTGTAAATGTCATCTTAATATTTGATAAACGCTGATCCGCAATCTTTTTATAATACTAACTTTTCTCTTTGATTAAATTATGTATATAGTATAGTTTCGCGTATAAATCGTGCCCGTATGTATAAAAATCATTTCAAAATATGCTTTTTAAATTTTTTGGATGTTATCATTGAAAAGGGAAGCTTCTTTCAAAGCACGCTTTCAGTGGACGGATTTGTTTAATAAAATAGCAGCTTGCAGAGCCATAACGATGTGGTGCAGATTTTATTTCTATTGATTTAAATTTCGTAATATAAATGAGTGAAATTTACGAAAACTATACATATACATTAAATAATATTCAAACCTGTTTTTTTCCGTTTCTGTTTCAGGAAATACAGATGTTACCGGTGCATTGTGATGCACGCGCAACACGCCAATGTTCTGCAATACAAAGAAAGTAAGACATGGAAATTGCTAATTATTAAGATTTTTAAATGACATTCTGTTCCGTTCTTTAAAGGATGTTTAGCTTTTTAATTCAGAGCGTCGTAAAAACTTATGATACACTGAATCTCGTTATAATCTTTTGTCCTCTTTGTGCCTGATAAAATATCATCTTACATTATTTTTATATCCTTCGTTTTTCTTACCTGGTTTCTTTTTCATTTTCTCTTTTCGTAAAAGAAACTTAATTACTAGGACAGAACAAAAATCGCTATTCGTTTTTATCTGTGCCCTCGTTTCTTCCTCAATTGTTTACCTCGGAGTGGCTTTTCTTCTCTTAGTTGATAATTTGTTCAAAATTTTATTTCGAATAAACGAAATAAACCCGATATATATATATATATATATATTTCGTTAGCCTGATCGTTACATTTACAAGGAACGATGATGCAACGTTACGTTTTGTTGTTGTTATTAGCTTATTGCACGAGCGATTCACCGGAACCAAGTCTGCCGACCCAATGCGGCACGTTGACCAGCGATGCCACTCTGGTCTCTCTGTTTCGCTCCAATGCAGCGCCGCTGCCCTGTCCCATTAAGGGTCCCTTGGAGTTCACGTATAGTCAGGGCGAGGGCGAGTGCAATTCGCCGCGGTCACGGGCGGAAGCTTGCACGCAGGACTCGCGTCTGCTCCTGCGTTACCAAGCGTGCGCCAATGTTCATTCGTCCGAAAGCGTAGGTCAGTATTCTCTCCGCGTCGTTATATCGTACTGACATGTGATGACCTCATTTTATATATAGACAAGTTGAAATGTCAATTATGGTACGCGACCGAATTTAGCTTATTTAATTTTCAGATTTCTCTCTCTTTTTTTTATTAAATTTTTTTATTATTATTAATTATTATTAAACAGGATGATTATATTCATTCAAGTATATAAATATCTCGAAGAAATACAATTGTGATATAGTAATCGTACAAGTAATCGTTGTGATTTGTGGGTCGTGGGGTTTAAAACGAAAAGTCATAATTGGGCAGCGAGTGCGCTGGGAAATCTGGCCGGGAGATTTGGAGATAACGTGCATCCTGTTTTATACTCTTTCCAGCGCAATGCAAACGATTATACAAATTTGATTACGGCATTTCCCGTTTTCTATGGGATTCTTTGATATCGTACAATAAATGGGTGTCGTACAATAGATACTGTGTATAAAATAATATTGTTAAACCAACATGCATTGTGCAATATCCATTTACACGGCAATTGTGTTATACCTGTTTACAAAGGCTCATAATTTGTCAAGTGAATACCTAAACAATTATGAATTATACAACGTGTGCGAGTCCAATCACTGCCTAGTGACATTTTATTATTGGTCCATAATTAATTCGTTGCAATCTACAGTTATAAAGTGCTCGCCGAGTGCCTCAATATATTGATGCAAATTTTGAAATACGCCGGGAATGTAAAGTTTCGATTCCCAGCTTTATTGTCATCGAGGTCTCTCTCATTTATGTTTTTTCATTTTTTTTTTGCGAAAAATTTCGACATTTAATTAATTTTAAGTTTTTCGGCGATTTTTTTATCGTAAGAAATTTATCAAAAAGTACACAATAAAATATGGCAGCTCCTGATTGTCCCCGCGAGCGGAGAAATATAGCGGAGGCTAATTCAAGTTATCTGAAACGAAATCACGCGATGTGATCGGATTATTCACGAAATAAGTGTATGTTCCGACTTGTCGACTCGTCATGTCGCTACGGCAGTAGAACGAATTTCGGCATGTAAAAAGGAATTATGATGTCGGCGGCGTTTCCGCGGTGACGTTAACATCCGCTTTGACATTAATTAACACGACGCGCAAGGCCTGTAACGGTCAATAAAGCTCGCGGCTTCGGAATGAATGATTAATGGCCTTGTCAATTACCATTTGTTGCTGGGCTTGTCCAAACGATTTTGCGCAATTATCATCGGCCCGTGCGCGATCGTCTATCTCGATACGCGGCACGCGGATAAATGAATACACGGCGCCGCGAAGCGCTGTTGCGCTACACAGGTTCGCGGATCCGCGTACGCGGACGGTATAATGCGTTTTCATGGACATTCATATATCGTTTACCCCTGTTTATAACTTCTACAGATAGCTCTATCCGGATGACACCATGGCGATAAACTTCTATTTACGACTCTGTTACTAATAGGGTCGCGTAGGCCGTAGAATCACGATCGAATTTTCGTCCGCTTTGATATACCTTCCGCGAAATCCCCGGCGCACCTCCCCCCCTCCCCGCTAACTTTAACGCGCTGCAGTTTATGTTTTCTGCAAAACCCCGTAAATGTATGCGCTGCAACGACCGCGTACATCAACGGATCACTCGTGCATCCCGGTGTAAACGGGGCGGGAAAAAAGCAGAAAAAAAATAACAACGGTTATTATTGGATACATGCCAATTTGCAGTTGTAACGGTTTGTTTTTCTAGACGTAGAATTGGAGTGTCTGGCTCATTGGAGGGAGGGCAGCACAAATTACATGGTCGCGCGTTTGCACAGTGATCGTAACGATCGTAAAACAAGCGACGAGGAGAGCTACAGATGCTTTATTTACACAAATCCATCGAACAACACGTGGAACCTCGCGCAGAGCTCGGATGCCGCCTGCAATGGATTGATCAGCGTCACCGAGGCCGCCAGAACGTTCAAGATGACACAGAGTGAGTACCCTCGCGTCTCTTCATTGCGCTTTTCTCAAGTTCTGTCAAAATCTTAATAAAAAGTTCACTCTGAAAATCTCAATATCTTCCAAGAATATATTTTTCGCAGTCTATTAAGCGTAAACCAACTATTTTAATACATTTTAACGCTGAATTCGGAAAGATGAAGCTAAGAAAAGAAATTAGAAAAGGAATAGCGCTGATCGCGATCACTCGGTTTAAAAACTCCGCAAAAATTTGAATATCTTACAAGAGCATATTTTTCGCCGTCTGTTAAGCGTACAATTTTAATGCATTTTAACGCTGAACTTGTAAAGAGGAAGCTGAAAAAAGAAATTAGGAAAAAGGATCGTTCGACTTCCTGGAATAGCGCTGATCGCGATCGCTCGAGCTGGCTGCGTTTCGACGCGCGACGCGTAAGATCGAGCTTAACGATCGAAATTCCGCGAGGGGCTGTTAATCGATAGCGATGAGAGGCAATGGTGGCGGATCGGCGCGTATACCTCGATACGAAAGCCGCCATACGTGCGGGAGGCCCCCGAACCCCCGAGAACGAGAGCACGTAAACTATGAGAGTGCCTGCGGACACCAGATCGGATTCTTGTCCGGCATACTAGCGTTGGCCTCATCCGGTGGTCAACGCCAAGTACTTCGGGTATTCCATGGTATCGCATAGCTACACGTAGCCTTGCCGGTTTGGGACGCTCTTGTCGCAGGATTCACGGTTAACCATATTGGGGGCGACGGACGGGTGGCTCCGGTTTGATCATCGGTCGAGCGGCGGCAATGTACGCCAGGACGATCGGTATGACCGAGTATTCACTGTGAAGAAGGATCTCCACGGTGAGCCCCGTTATCGAGTAAGCCTGTCAAATGAGACTTTTCTCCAGTTTATCCGCTTTTGATTCTCGCTCGGCGCGCTTTGAATTTTTCATTTCAAGCGCGACGAATCTCGGATGTTATTTTATCTCGTTATATTATCTCGTTACATTAATATTGTTATTATACGTTTATTGTACGCGATCCGTTCGACAATCGTTCGACAGACATGTTATCGAGAAATGACAAAGGTGTCGCTTAATATTTCAAAATCGCAGCTGCGCGACTGATGCTAGAGGAAATTCAACTCGAGCGTTAAGCAGCTTAAAAATTTTTCAACGGCGCCCTTACCGCGGCGTCGCGGATGTTTCGTTAACCCCCTACCCGGGTACCGCGTTTCCATTTAAACTTTCCAGGAGGCAGATTAGCCCCGGGATCTCGAGCTACGCCGGGGCTTCCCGTCCCGAAGTGCCCGCCCGTAGATGAAGAGAACGTTATTCGCCAACGCGTGATAAATTCTATCTGGCCGATATGTAAATTCACGTCCCCTTCTTATTCTTTCTTATACCATTTCCCGTGCGCGTTTATAATCGGCTTGTAAGAATTGTAGGCAAATGCGATAATAACTTCGCACAAGATATTTAAAGATTTGGATATATGCTCAAAATTATTTGGCTAATCAAAATGTACCCTAATTCTTCTGCTAAGAGATCGCTGCAGCTTCAAAGCGCAGTTCATGTTGCTTCGCAAATTCGCCGTGTAGAATCTTCTCGGGAAATATTGTGGTTAGAGCAAGAAGAGTAGAGGAAGCCAGAACAAGTATGCACAGTAACGGAAGAAATACAGTTACGCGAAAAACGTAGAATATCATCGCGCGGATAGAAATACATGTACGTATTTATGAAATATCGCAATAGTAGTGGATTGTAAAATAGATATTAGATTTTGAGACATTTTTGCATATTCGTGTATTCGTATTATTAAGTTTCGTATTGTTTCTTTTCTCGAGCGGAGATCCGGGAGTAGTGTTTTAAGTAGTGGAGTTTTTAAGAAAGTTCATCCTCGTATCCCGTATTTCAGAAGCTAAGTTTCTTTGTCCGACGAGACGATTAAAAAATTGGCTTCAGTATGAACGGTCATATTTAATGCCGACGTTCCGAGGACCCGTTTTCCGTGGATACTATTTTCATTTTAAATTGCCGTTTTCAAATAACCGTCGCCGACGCACTGTGGAATTGCAATCTTTTCGAGGTAATGCAATGGCATTACATGCGGTCTGACTGTAAAGGAAGATAAGAGGATGGGCGTAATTTACTTTAAACAAAGCATACGTTTCTTCTTCCATTCCGCCGCGGGCGTGACTCATTTTAATACGCATTTTGTTATACACAGCGTGTCTTGCTTACGTCGCAAGACTGCGATAAAACATTAAAAAGAAAATCTGTATTTCTTCATCTTCGCACTTAAATTTCAAGCTATTAGCGTACTTGCGATAATTCGCGTTTATTGTGATGTAAAACCGAGTGCATTAAATTAGTTTTTTTCTCTCTATCGTCTTGCGCGAAAATTAATTTCCGCAAAACGAAAATCCGAAATCTATTAATTATCTTGGAATTATTTGTTATAAATTATATAACGTGCACGCAATCGATTATACATTTAAAAAATGTCTCGCTCATTATGATAAATTTGAAAATTTCTCCGGCAAGATAGGAATTTTAATTAGATAGAAACTAAGTGCGCAATTCTTTCCACGTATCACGTAGAAAATACGCATAAGAAAATAATTATATCGCGGGAACGTAGATCGCATAATGAAACAATTACGCGGATCCCGCCCGTTTCTTTATCGCCATCGTTATACTTCTCTCTTATCATTCGCGGCGACGTATGCGATAAGCAGCGCAATTTCGGCGACCTATAGCGTTACAGCGCACGCATACACCCGATTGAATTATCGATTAGCTTTTAGTTGCACGCAGGCTGCTGTCGCAGTATGCAGCACGCACGCAGCATACTTTGTTGCTTGTACATTTTTAACGGTCCATTAATTCACGGTGCACGGTGATTGATGGCCGTGAGCAATCGACCATTGACAGGATAACTGTTCGCCGGCGACAGAGCTGTCGCGCGTTTATAGCAAATTATTTGCGTCAACGTGGCCGGCCATTGCCAGTGCATGTGGTAACTTCATCTTACGTACGGCCTTTTTAATAGTTTTCATATTCTTTGAATGTATATAATTACAATCGGTCTGATTTTTATGACTTTTGAAATATTTTCAAACAAACGACACGACTTCAATATTTTATCAGTAATTGCGAGAACAATTTCGAATCATTATAGCGACAATGACAATGCAATGCGTACGTGAATTATGCAAAGCGTGAATGCGCATATGTATGTGTGTTAATGAAGCTAATGAGTTGGTTAATATACATCACGTTCACGTATGACGTATGTCGCTCACGTATAATTACGCTATAGTTACGAATATAATGCCGTTAAAAGTGTAATTAGCGCGGAATTATTCGGAGCTATCGAATACCGGGCCGATTTTTATTTTCTCACCCCCCTTTTTTGAACGGAATTCTTTGATGGAGCGTGCAAGAACCTGATAATGCGCAGGAAACAGCCGGCATGCCGTTGGAAACGAAGTTTTCGGCGTAGGAAGAAGAGAGGTCAAAGTTTACTTATGCTGGATTATCTGCTCGAGGACCCCGTGAACTTAAAGAGTCGGGAACGAGCTTACAGTATATATTATGCATTTCGAGTTTGAAATAACTGCGTTAGGAGCGGAGTTACAGTGCTCTCTAAGAATAAAGCCGCAGCTATTTCTTGACACGTAATTACATTTGAATTTAACAGTCGTCCGAATTTGCAATGTGGAGATGAAAATTACAGAAATTAAACTGTTGACAGCGATAATCAACTTTACAATCTTGAGTTTCAGCTATAAAAACACTAAAATATTTTCGATAATTGCGAATACCAATGAGACAAAACTCTCGGGGAGTGCCGTTTAAATACGCGTACAATTTTTCCCGTTATTAAGCCGTAATTGTCCCGCGCTTTCGTGCTTTAATCTAAATTTAGTCGACGACGACGATAAATGGAACAAAGAAGTAAGTTCGTGAGAAGGAAGGAATATTTGGAATTTGCAAATAATTCCGATTTAATCTTCTTATTGAGAAGAATATCACGAAATGTACACGCGAAATTTGCATCGCGGAGAGAACCACGGCGACAAATTGAGGATTCTCTCTCCACGGCCATCTTTTCATGTTACAGAAAAGCCACCGCAGCGTTGCGCGTATCCGTCCTGGGTGGTGGCCGGTAAATCGTGGGTGGCTTTGGATCGAATGGCTCCCCGACTCCTGGCGTCGCCTTACAACCTCACGATCCTCGACCGAAACGAGACCCGCCTTGTTTGCCATTCTGTTGTTTCCATTGATGATCATCGCTATCACCATTCCACGCCGATCGATAGGGAGAACCAGAAGCAGTTCGTAGCGAAGGCGACGCGGGATTGGTAAGTCCATTCATAGTATCCGTATAGAGAACAATTTGGGAGAGAGCAACGAGACAATGCGGCGATTCGAAATAGTTAGCCAGAAACTGAAAAGAAACATTGCGGAAGGTGCCTTGAACAGATTCTTTCTTCCGCTCCGCGAATTGTGAGGGACACTATTAAAATGTCCACATCTTGCACGAAACGGGAAGAAAGCGTTCGCTTTCAGTCGTCGAGGGATAATTTTGCAGTTTACGAGAACAGGAATAATTATCGCGTAATATGATAATCGCAAGCTTTCGCTTGCTATATTCACGTAAATAAACGTCAATACGAACGTGTGGAAAGTTACTCCATTTTCGTCTGTGTGGCATCACTTTCCCGGATATGTCTATGTGGATGTATACCGGAATGTCAGTATAGGTCCCACCCCCAGATACTCTCATTAAAGCATTCGTGCGGGCGAGTTCGCGCGACGTAACGTATCGCTTTTAATCGCTCATGTATGTACGTGTACGAGAGGCCCGGTCCGGTTATTCACGCCCCACTGCCGCCGAGAGTACGATTCATCGTTAAAAGCTGAGATAAAAGTGCTTATTGGAACGTGTTTGTCGAACATATCCGCGGGAACACGCTAAAGTGTTTACTACTCGTCGGAGCACACTGGGAAGAATCGGCCCAGAAAACGCGAAGGCCGATCCGATGTTTTTCTTCGCCCGTTCCGCAAAACTGAAGCGTGTCCAAACATTCGTTGTTTGTCGAGCAAAGATAAATTTCTTACTCTGCTATTAAGTAAGGAGGGGGTAATTGCGGAAACTAAAAAAAAAGTTCCCTTAATTATAATCACAAAATTGTTTTTTAAAAATTGGCTGCACAGAATTATGCAAGTTCAAATAATGATGTTTTTGCGTCTGTCTGGATGTTCATCGCCTTCGTTATTATTTAACAAATTTGCCTCGAATAATAATTACTCGGATATCTGATGGTAAATATCTGATTGGTAAAAATAATGCAAATTGGGGCGCGCTCGATAAAATGTGATTACATTCAACAGACATACTATCCTCTTCATTTATCCCGAAGAAACTCGGTCAAGCGTAACTTCTCAGCGATTAATATCCTCACTTAGGAAGGTTCCGAGAATAATGTCGCGGTACGAGCGCGACAGCTGCTCGAAGAATTCCTTTACTTAGATATCACGATATTAAGATGACACGGAGCGGAAGGGAAGCCGGAGAAGAAAGAATTACTTTCTTCGCATTAAACGGCGTCTGATCGAGCGCAAAGCCTTACTACTTGGGTCGTAAATAGTGTCATTTCAATTCACATTTTAATACTCTTGTATAAATTCATGTCATAAATAATTGCGCCAAGTCAAAGCGATGATTATGTCTTGTACCATTGTACTATGCTATTATCTCGTACCATAATGAGAATCAATTCCAAAGTTGCGTAACAGTGCAATTGAAAATATTACGTGAAATAATCGTCTCATAAACATGCCGCTTAGCGAAATTTGATATGAAATTTATCACACTCTATACTTTTTAGTGAAGCGAGCGTTTTTAAAAACCACGTATTTCTTTTATCGTCGCCTTGGAAAGATTTTTTTATGCCGTACCGACGAACGTCGACAATAAAAAGCGACGTGCCATTTCTCCCGCCTGCCCGACTTACATCTTATTCTTCGTTCCAAGGAGTTTTATTATCCGCGTTACAATTCTTTCAGTTTGATGCGCGGCGAATAATTACTACGGAGGACGGAGGGCTTCGGCGTTAAGCGTTTACTGCTCTTGCTGGGAGATTGAGTGCACGACACGAGAGAGGCGTAAAAAGTAAAAAAAAAATGTAATTCTCTTCTCGACTTATGCCCGCCGCGTCGTTCATCTCGTTTTCATCGTTCTTCGATTCACGTTTTCTTCGCGCCAACGAACAAACGACTCGGGCTTGGTTTTGCCTCGGGAAACTTTCGCAGGAATCGGTCGACTTTCATAGTTTCAGTGTCATCCTTCATCGACTGACCGAACGTACGCTTCCGTTACTCGCGGAAACGTAGAGGAGGACAAGCGAATTTGACACCGAATTCCAGACGTACGAAGAAACTGACCGCGTGTCTCTTCCGTTCACGTTACACGACGTAGTTTGCTCCGGTAAAAAGGTTGAAATTGTGACAGCGAATCGAAAACGTCGATTATCCACGCTTCTTTCTTTTTACTGAAACTCTAATGAGAGATATTCTTGGAATCGATACCGAGCGATAGAAATTGCAGCTAATCGTTTCCGCGAATGCTACGTCAAAGCGATATCGCGATGACGCGTCAGCCTGCGTCATTATCTGAATGTCTGAATGTTGTCGGACAAAGAAATAAGCGCATGACACGGTTGCTAATATTATGCCAGGGAAATAACCTACAATCTTCTCATCCATCGACCGCTATTTCTGTGCCTTGCACGGAACGATCAGCCGAGTCTATATGTACATTCGCGTAAGTGCTGAAGCCTCGTAGACATCGCTGTTGCATAATATTGGGACAAACGGAAATGACGAGCAAGCAGAGATTTTTTTTTGTTAAACCGACAATAAAATATCCAGAAATTTTTCGCGAAACTTTTTAGCGGATAAAAAGAACGAGATTTTCGCGGCATGTTAATTAAAAATCAGCTGCGAGATCGTTCTTCTCTCCTCCGTAGTGGATCGCTAATGATTTTTATACAGCTCGCCTTCAACATCGCGAGAAAATTTCCGCATCCGCGGTCTCGTGGGAACATGTATCATTTTCAAGACGCTGCTCGCGCGGATTCTCGTTTGACGCCCGCCATACCGGCGCTTATACGGCGTGCAAGTGTTCATCGGCGGAATTCTCCTTATTTCGCAGAATCTTCCCCACACTGATCTTCTCGCGCTTTAATATACCCGCGATTACGCGCCAGCTCGCGACTTTATGAGAAACGCCGTCCGGGATTCACATTTCCCCGCTACACGCGACGAGGAGAAGATGAAGAGGCCGCGCAGACGGCCGGATCGAGAGAAGACGGCGGAGGCAGGAGGGATATTCTTTTATATGTCAGAGAGCAGATTTCGTGAATTCATTTTTGTGACGGATGCGTCGCGACTGGGGCGCAAAGAAAGCGGTTCGTCTGCGGGGAAATGACGCGATCGACGAAGACACCCGATTACAAATCACGGATAAGTTTATATCTTTCCGAGATCGATATTTGATATCGTCGTTGATATGATGTCGTCGCGGAAAGTCGGTATTTTTCATGTAACGTGACAAAGAACTGTTATTCGCAACGATTGTTGGAAAACTGTCATTGATAATGTGATTGATTTAATAATACAGTTAATGCTAAAAGTACTAAAAATACAGTAAAGCGACGAAAGGAGAGAATTTGTCAAGTGTACGTGCTCGGATAATTTGCTTTTCTGACTTTGGCGTGATCGCGATTTGCTAGGACGCCAAGTTGAAGAATGAACCTCTCGAGAGCGGTAATCGTGCTGACTGTTACAAGATTGAATATTTTGCACCGATACTTCACACCGGCGCCTAGCACCACGACAGCTCTCGGGGTCGAGCGGCGAACGTTAGCAAGGACCCGGTATTTCAATTAAGGCCGAAGCCTCGGCCCGGAGTAATTAGAGGCGAGTGGAGGGCAGACGCGAGCGCGGGGCAAGACGATTGTGCATTAAACTGTAAATCTGAGAGCACTTATCGCGACCACGCTGGAATTGCATAGATAACCGAGGACGGGCACAAATCTTTCCACGGAACTGGCTCGCACGGACGGAATCGTGACGAATGAAGAGCGAAAGAAAATCGCGAGGACCATAATGCCGGACATTAAGACGCTTCGAGGTCAAAAATCTTTTTATACTGATAATTTTAATTAAAATTATGAAGTGATGAAACGTGATCAGCTAAACTTAGCTTATCGATGTAAGACGAGTTAATATTTTATACGGAATCACGCAAATGGCGAATTATAAGAGATCTGATTGCAGGCGAAATTACGATATCAAATGTAACAAGGTTCTCATAAATCTCGCGAGGTCGACAGTAAATCAGCCGTTTAACGAACGAGCGATCCACCTCGACTTTTTCCCGCTTTTACCTATCCTTTCGGCAGAATGAAATCGTGCCAAAACGCCGATGTGTGGCTTTTACGAAGCACCTGCTCGGACGGTTTCAAGTAGTTCCGGCTTGCGACGGCGGCGAGATGCATGTGTGCGCAAATATACTTCCGCATATACACGCGAGCAAGTCTGTCCGTCCGTCTGTCCGTGTGTTTACATGCACACGACACACGATTTATGTGCATCTCGAGCGGAGCGCTCGCATTGATCGCAACGATGCACCCGGGACACACGTAATACGAATCGTTCGTGCAACGAGCCGCTACTCTATAAAAGAGTATGAGATTGTAGTTGAAAAAAAGGGAATATTTTTTTGAATACATACGCCGAAATTACGGGAAGTAGCGCGGGGAGTTTGGAAGTTCCAATTGGAAAGAGATCCGAATTATCGTCATTCCTTCATTACAGCGTGTATTTTTTATTTAATTTTGCAGAAATTATGAGGGCTCGACAGTGAATATGACATGCGTTTCGTTAATGATTTTGTCTTTCGTATACATTTCCCACGCATCCGCTGTATTTGATTGATGCCTAATTACCGTAAATTGATGTCAGATTCGCGTGCGATATAGACTAACTTTTTGCATTAATTTTCGCCGCGGATCTCTGGAAATGTGAAATTAAATTTTTTTCGCTCAATTTGTTCGATCTCCCTCGCACGTTTACTTTCGCGCGTAATTATTTTCATCGATTTAACCAGACCTCATTCGCCGATAAGTATTTACAGATCGATTAAAATGTCAGCCGGGCGCAAGTATTCTTCGTGAATGTCGTGAAAAATGGCTTCCTGTCACGCAAGTCTCGTGTATACAACGACAGGGGACGATACCAACTCGGATAAATCATTGTAGAGTCATATTTTTTTCCTCTCCTTTATGTATTCCATCCCCCCGTTCTAAAGCCACGTCTTATGGAGGCTCGTCTGCCACCCTCTTTCGACCTGTCTCGGATAGAGCTCGCGATATTTATCGCCCAATCGAGTCGCAGGACAATTTAAACTCTAGATCTACTTAATCATAATTTATGTACAATTACCTTCTTAACCGTAGCCCGTGGCTACATCGAAAAAAGGAAACAGTTTGAGAACGCATACATTTTCTTCCCTTTATTATACTTATCATTATTGATGTCCGAATTAAAATATATATTTGAGACGCCATTATGCCCGACGCGATCGATATCTAGGTGGGTCATCGCGCCGCGCCGATGTCATATTTATGATCATTATTATTAAACTCACGGCGAGATATAATTTCCAGAAGTATGACCATTATTAATAAATCGAGTAACTCCACAAGTAGGAGTGCCAAAAAGTTCTTATAATATAATCTTGCAATGCTATTCCCAGCGTCAGACACGTCGTCGTCTATTTCTAAATATACCGCACGCGCCTGACACAATCTCGAAATTAGATCGTGATAACGAAACAGGTGAGCGACCGAAATCCCTTAATCGTCCGCGCCCAAAAGCACGTATTGACCACCTCTATATCCGGCAGCGTGCTGGAACTTGGCTGGAAACTCTTCTGAGGAAAGCGGTCCCGATCGCTACTTTCGCGCCGGTGCAACAGGAGAGCAAGGCGTCCTTATCGGAAAAACGTGCTTATCGCGGTTGTATATCGAGCTGGATGTCTTCGTGTACTGCATAAAACTTTCGCGTTTCGTTCCGTTCGACCCGGGCCGCGCCCGACACAGCGGCGGCGGATTTCACGACGTGGAACGACCCGGGGATTCTATTTCTACGATCCCTCGTTTCTCGACTTTCGACATTGTTACGTACATTATCGCGACTTCCCTCCTCACAGTCCCCGCGTTGGTGTGCCGACGTCTATAAAGCATGCCCGAGACGCTGGGCACGTCAAATTTACCGCCTTATTTCTGGCGATACATTCCTGCGGGAGTAGAGAGAAAGAGAGACGCGTCTTTTATATCCCCATCCTCTCATCTGTGTAACTTTGTGATACAAATCGATATTCATAGAATGCATTCCGGTTAAGTAGATACAGTCCACTCACTGTGGACTCCACATCTACTTCACGAGAATCTATCTCAGTTTATTCTAAATTCGATAATACACATCCTATAAAATGCGTTCGCATATTTTCCCTATATTGAAATTTTGTTTATCTTCTATGTAAACATTTATAGAAATAATAACCCATTCCTGTAAATCATTATAAAACTAATTTGTAGAAATAATAAAACAAGTAATCGACAATTTCTCTTCAACGTGCGATTTGCTTTTAAATAAAAATTTTGTAAAACTTCAATATAACGCCCTCACCAGTCGGCTATTTATTTCATTTGAAATTTGTTTTCAATAAATAAGAGAAATAAATTTAATTTGAAGCACATATTCTCTGCTTTAGACAGTAAAAAGGACATATATTATCAATTTTATAATTACCGACATTAAAAAATAAAAAATAAAATTTAAAAAATAGAGATGCGAGCGGCCAATTTCCTTTTCAGAGAAGAGTTTTTGATGGAAAAAGAGACGATTTACAAAATTAGAAAAAAATCAGAGGTGAAGGCGTTATATTGAAGTTTTACCAAAAATTTTTATGGTATCGATTTTTTTTAAAATTCTATTTGCGGTTGATCCGTATTGTCGTTGACATAGTTCGAAAATGGACACCAGTGATTCAACTCACTTGCAGAGACTGAAGAGTAAAATACCCTTCGGCCTATTAATCATTTGTCGCTGCCGGAACATGCGCGACTTCGACCTTCGCTCGATCGATTATTCCGACATGATGAATAAACCAAATTTTGGTCGAACGAGTGTTACATCCTGGTGTTGACGACACTCAAATTAATGACTTCGATAAACGTGACAGCTACATACGTGCAACGTAAACGCAATCCACTGTAGATCTTCTACAATCCAACGCGGACATCGTTCGCCGACACTTTAGCACGTAAACGACGCGTTTTACGTTCCGGATCTGCTCTTTTTCTATCCAATTCTTTCTCCTACTGCCGACTGCCGGCATTCCCGTCCCGGCTTTTACGTTTACGCAGCTTCTTCTGGAATTGGTTCTTTGGAACGAGAGGCGCGCCTTTTCGATCTTTATTCTCACGACGTAAGCTGACTGCCGGACGAATTCCGTCATTTCGTCGACGATCGTATACCGTCGGGTGATCCGTCATACGCGAACATTGACCGACGGACGACGAATCGTCTGTGATGTTCGTGAATTTACAGCTCGTAACCACGACGACCGCGCTGTAAAATATTTCAGACGAGCGGGAATTCGAGCGCGTTGCGAAACGCGCGAAGGGATATCCGAATCGGAGGAAAAGGTATGATCATATTTTTTTTACCCTCGCGCACGTAGGTTTTACGTGCCGCGCGCCCGTTGGTTTTATTCCAGCGAGACCTTATGCATTACCGGGATCGTCTCGATTTAATAACCGGAAACCTGGAACGCGATTGGTGTTTGATCTTTGCTCAAAAAGCCGATCCGTGGAAATATTTGTGCGGAAGCGGTCGTCTTCGGCGAGAAGTATCTTGCCGGATAGGTGCGAGTCGATTAGACGTCAAAAGCGCCGGGAAGAATTCCGCCGCGTGCGAGCCGTATAATATTGAACTTTACGAAGTACGTTGATATCTCAGAAAATATGGGAGTCAGTAACTCAGAAGGAGTATTCTTTAATAATGTCGGAATCCACTTTTCTTCGGGAAGGAGTCGGGGACGAGCGATGTCGTATGTAAATCGAGATCTTTTCTACTCACTTTGGTCTTTTAATCCTCGTAATATGCCGGCGATCGAAATCCGTATTAAAACAGTAATAATTCCAAGTTATATATGTTCGATAGACCTGCACCATTTGTTTAGAATTTAACGTTGGCAAACATTACCATGTTTAACCGCTCTCCCGTTCGCTGATACTATCATCGTCAATACGTTAACGTTTATATAAAACCCATTCGAACATGTGCAACATCGTCTTACACGGTTGAGAGAAAAAGACGTTTTTCGTCTCGCAATCTCACGATTTCCGCGGCGCGGCCGGCCATTGTAGTCCGAGTTAAAAGGCTTTCTCTCCATCGCTGCTAAAGGGGCGCCGTTAAGGGCTCTCTTCGCTTATCAAGTGAGCATTCCGCGGGAAAAGAAAAGATCACGTGCGCACGATCTAATAACGAGCTTTTAGAGTACAGACATACATAGATACACCTACACGTACGTGTACACCTAAACGAGAGATACCAATGTATGTGTCCGATGTGGTGCAGCTGCAAGTTCGGTTCGACACTTTGCCGGTCGCGCTGGTTGACGATCGGTCCGGCTCGGCGCACCCGATCAAAGCTCCGTTTTTATGAGGCCCACGCAAACCGTGCTAGATTGGAAAAAAGAGCGGAAAACGTAGGCGGGAGGTGGGGGAGGGGGGTAAACCGTGCAAGACAGGCTTAACGAAAAAACGAGTTATGAATTACTCGCGTCCGTAAATAGTGGACGGAGCTGCAAAGGGGGTGTGCCGAGGTGTACGCCCCGCCGGGTACCGGGGTGCTTATGCAAGTGCATACGAACCCCCCGGGTAAACAAGATCCGCGCGCACATAAACATACGACGCGTACGAGCTCCGCCACGGCGGTCTCATCCCAGTTTCACTCCGTTTCCCCCCCCCCTCTTTCCCTTTTCCTTTCCTTTTTTCCACCCCCTTTCCCCGTGTCAATTTTTTTGTTCGTACGTGTCCGATACAGCGCCGCCTTGTTCATTTCCAGCGAGTCGCTTCATTGATCAGACCGTGTATTTGGCGGCGCGCACATGTACCCGTGTGCATTTCAGAATTATTTTATTCCTCTCGAATCCAGGGTATTCTTTCGCCGCTTCGCCGCGATCGATTTTTCCTTAGCGATGCTTTAATTCTTCTCCTGGTTCATATAATTTGATGGTAGCTGATATAATTTATACATCTGTATTAATGTATTTTAAACGTTAATAATTTACGTTTGCGATATTTTTTAACTTTCCATGGTTTCAGGAAATGTAATTTAGATATGATTGAAATATTTGCCTGTTTTAAACTATCTCTGCGCCCTGCCTCTTTCTCTCTCTCCGTTAAAATATTTCAGTTACTATTCGACGAACGCGTACGCATGTTTCGAATGTTTCGGCGAACCGCAGAAAATCATTCCGATCATCTCTAGAGGAAAAGGCGAGGGCGTACTGTATTTATTAGAATACTATGCACGGTCGAATGCGGTTTTAACTTCCGAATGCGAACTTCGAGTTATGCGGCGTGGCCGCCGTAATTTACTCGACATTCTCGCTGATATAACTATGATATACGTTGATTAGAATTTATATGCGCACGGACAAATAATAATCAAACTTCATCATGCTCATATTCCCAACGCGCGCTCGCACCGACATTTGTTTAGTATCGTGCGTTTATGATTTCGTCTAATTAAATGGGTGTAACGCGCGCAAGGATATCCTCAACGCCGCGATCAAGTCGGAAATTTACCAGACGTACTAATTGGTAAACGATGTCTATATCCTGCGATGGTAGGGGATAGACTACGGCATACAAGAGTCCAGACTACCTTTGATCCGAAGTAAACAATAAAATCGATTGCCGCGGAGAGTTGGATTCCTTCGTACGTATATTTATCTTAATATGCAATTTAATATTTAAAAGACCTATTGAACTTTACATACATTACGAGCCAATTATTTACAGTAATTTCAAATTATATTATTTAAATGAATATGAAAAATATGTGATTTAAAAATATAATAAAAAATCGAGGCGCTTTTTTTATATCAATAATTGATGGTTAATTGGTAGTATTAGTGGGATCTTTCTCGCGGAATTAAGGAATGGAAGATGTGTGTGTAGTAGAGAATCTCCACCACCGACATGAAGTAAACAAGAGTGTCTCTTGCTGTCGGCGGAGATCGACTTGGAGCAAGTTCGACGTTTCGTCGACCAATCGGCCGGAAAATTGCTCGTTGACCGGAGTCCTACCAACCGGAAGTGCAGAACCTTCGCGCTCGAATCGGCGCACAAGACGGTGGAAAATTATCGTGTATACGCGCTGCCAAATCGACGATCGAGCCGTAGCCGACAGTATTCCGCTAAGCTGAAAGATATACCTAACCACGAATTCATTCGGTTACTCTCTGAGATTGATTTTAATTTGATTGTTCATAAAAACGTGTGCTATTGAAATTGAAAGATTGTAGAAAAAAATACGTTCTAATAGTTTTCAATTATAAATAAAAATGTAGAACTGTGAATATTACACATTTTCTATTGTGTTAATTTAAAATATTAAATATATCACTTAAGTAATATCCCATTAAAATTGCATCAAGTTAAATACAATTTTATTAAAATGGCATTAATTTGCAGGAATGTGATTTCGTTATTTATTCACTATTCAGAAGACTGATTCATCAAGATGAATCATGAAATCCTTTAATTTTCAATTATTCATAACTGACAGTTTCTCGATATACTTAGAAAATATCAACTCTTAGTTAATTAAAGAAATCTATAGTGTCGAAACAGTTTCGGGCCTCAGTAATCGTAGATCTCGGTAATCAAGCTTCAGCTTGAACTGCTATTAAAATAAAGTTCCCTTGAAATTCGCTGAGAACTAGGTTTTATTCCCTATTTACACTTTCCAAGTTCACCTTGCCTCTAATTTTCAATCGGCTGTAATTCAAAAACTATCGACCTCTTTGAACTTTGAAAGCGTTATTTTTCTTCACTCCAGCATCTGCGGTCGAGAAAAAGTTCGATAGTTCTTAAATGCTCTCTGTATACTCATATAGATACGCTGGTGATTATCAATTTTATTTGATATCTCTTTTATTTGATTCATAAATTTAAGAAAAAAAGAAATAGAGAGAGAAAGAAACCACGACATAAGATTCGTAAAATCTAGTTAAAAGACATTTAAAAAATGAAGATCTTTAGACGTTTCTTGTGCGTTTTTTGCGATAGCTATTCTCGAACACAAAACTCAATATGCATTAAAGTGTTGGACCGACTAATATGCAGGTACATGCTTTTAAGACAGTTCTCCCAACATGGACGGTCTGAAATACGGTCGAGTAGTTAAATCACGGTAAACTGCGCGGTATTCTTCGCGCTGACCCGCGCACACGTCGCATTGCGTCTCCGAGTATACGAAGTGGCGGCTGAAACTAATTGTAAGTAGTAAAATAAATCTCCGCCAGCGCGGGAGGAATGGCTGGGAAAGCAAACGAGGACATTCGAAGGAATAGCGGCCACAAACAAACTGAAGGAACATATACGCAAGCCGGTAACGTGCTCCTGCAGAAATTACTTTGTTGAAAATCGCGAATGTTACGTCGCCGGAGATTGGGCAGCGCTGGCGCGATAAGCGGGTCGCGTAAATAAAATAATCTCTACATATTCTGAACACGCGTATCTCGCTGTCCCGAATATCCGGTTCTAAATTTGGAACTATTTTCATACAGTTAAAATTAGTTCTCGTCTAGCGTTATCGGCAAGTGGGTCACGTCTATTTTGCAAATAGCCGAATCCGGTACAAACGCCAATCTTAATTTACAACTAAATAGATTGTCTATTGCAAACACCTGCGGCGTATAAATTTACAATATGCAACGTCACGGAACATAGTTTACATGATTGCAAAATAGCTTTGAGGCTTGTTCGTTTCAATGAGATTACAAAATGATTCAAAGTCCACTCTTATGACGAGCATTAAATGAGAAATACATGCAACAGTTGAATCAAACTAAAATAGAAAAACATTTTTATCGAATTTCTACCTATTCTTTATTGCTTTATTCAATATATTAATTGTTAAATGTATTTTAACTTTTTTCTTCGCATTGGATTTTATATTATTTTCGAGCCAGTTGAGAGGAAAAATAAAACTTAACTTATAGTATTGTGAGTTGCACAGAAATATGATATATGATATCTTTTTGACAATCACCCCATGACAGTCACTGATGACCGACGAAATATAAACAAAAAAACTCAGTGTCGGTCACCGGTGACTGTCATCGCGGTGAATGTGTTAATTTACGTGACATATGCTCTACAATAATAGAGATTTGAAGTACGTATTTGAAGTATGTGTATATATGTACCCGCGTGCACGGAACAAGTAACTGTATATGATATTAAGTCAAAAGTTATGGGAATTCCAAAATATTCTGTACAAGTAGATATTTTGATTCCTGCATTTTCCAATAAATAGGTTCGTGACTGTTCTGTCACGGGTGAAGCTTCGTCAATGCTCGCGTTACGTGTGCAACATTTTCATCTGAAAACGACATCAAGATACTCCTTCGTCGGGAATATAGTGCTGCGATATCCCACTTGCATTTTACTGTTCTCGACACGGTGAAACTGTATTATTCAAGTGGCCGTTTGTTGAAACAATGCTGCACACCGCCGGTGAAACTGTTGGAACAGTTTCCTTATTCCTTATTTGGCCAACGTTGTATTTTTTGCTAAGTGAAAACTATTTTATTAAATTCGCTTTTAGTACACACGTAAATTGTTTCGCGAAATCGAAAATGGACGGAGCTGTTTTTACTGCTAGTTAAAATATAAAAGGGAATGAGACGCGCGGAAATGCTTTTACTGCTGGTTTAATTTCTACAAACCCAAGATCCCCTTTTGACCTCCATCTTCAACGGGGGAGATGATTAGCTTCGTAAAAGAATAACATTCGCATCCGCGATGGCGGAAACAGCTGCACTTCCTTGAATTTTCGACACCGTATTGCGGATTCTACGGGAAGACACGCGATATCGCTTTCCGCACGCTCGAGAGAACCGCCGCGGCGCTGATGCGCTTTCATCACGGCGGTACTCAGCGGATGGAATGAAATCGAAGAAGAAGCGGGAGGAGAAAAAGCGGAAGAAGAAGAGAAGGAGGAAGAGAAAGGAAAACGAGGAGGAGCGGTAACGGTCGGTACATTCTCATCGCTGTTCATAGGTGGTCTCTGCGGTGGTCAAAGGTATACCTCGACTACACGCGGAATCGACCCTAGATATCGCCCGCCCGACGCTCGATCTTTGAAACGCCGCTGACGAGGACGACCTACATCCCGGATCCGCGGAATCGTCTCGAAGCGGTGAGAGAGAAGGTGGCTTTCTTTCTGCCGAGAGAGGCGAGCGTGAAATTGCTCGGATGAGCGCGCGCGCCACGGCCAGAGTGAATGGTCTGACGAGCAAATATAAATTAGATTGAAAAGTCGACTATGAAAAATGTCCTCCTCGATTTGGGACACTGTAGTAAGTGGCGACGCGGTGGTAATGGCCGGTGCGCCCGGCCATTGACACGTCGAGCGGGGAAAAGTTTTAAATCAATGTCACCCGAGTGTCATATATCGCCGTCGATGTTGCAATAGGTCATATGTCAAAGGAATATTTTGTTGCAGATAAACATTGTAGCGTCGGTGATATATTTTTAATCGACAACGTAATTATGTGTGCAGAAGGGTGTGGAATTACATTGCAGGCGGTCGCGACAAAGCATACATTGCGCATACACACAATTACGTAATTAATAATATTTTAGTGATGTAATAATGCCGTTTTCTTAGGATTAAATATTCATATGTTACAATTGCGTTTAATTAACGACGCGGCACCAATATCCCCGGATTACGAACGTATCGCTAAATTAGGGAAAATTTTAATTAAGGTATCAACGTTACGGCGATCATCAATGAAGTGCGAAAGAACTCGCGAGGAGGAAAATAGGGAATTCGGTCGTTGCGCGTCGAGAGAGGGAGAGGGCGAGCGTGGCGCCGGGCTGTGGGTGAAAGAGAAACGGAAGATGGCACACGATCTCGTAAGAAGACGCCACTGCACGCTGGGGAACGATAACGGCGGTCGGGCGTTCCCGGATGCACGCCAGAAACCGAATGTAAACGGCTGCGCGCTGCACAAGTTAATTAATTAAGTTGCCGCTCTTTACGTTATCACGCCGCCGTCGATGCATTATCGCATCGGGTTTGAGTAGGTACTCGCTTTCCCGTCGAGAATTTCCGAAAATATCTTACGAACCATGCGAGCTAAAATAGAAAATTTCTGTTAAAGAGAGCCAAGCTTGTCGAGAAACGATTATCGATACGCTGCGTGTATGTCATGACGACGTTATCAATTTTATAATTAACGCAGGCATAATGGAGGATAAAAATCTGCGTCGGTCGCGAGTTGTTTTCGAACGGAAAATTTCGTTAACGTACGTGGAAATGGAATTATTTTTTTTTTCTTAAAGGTAATAATGGGGATATTTTGATCACTGGAAGATTTTCAAGCCGCAGCAAAGGATAATGCTGCGTTGCATATTGCATTAGGTGCTATTATATTCACGGGCACTTTCCAAGAGAATTCTCTAGAGCGCAATGGACAATTTCGAAACTTTTACTATTATGTGTTTTTTATTCATAATCAGTGCGACGCACTCTCAATTACCTCATCACTCTTCGAAGACGATATTACGGCGATTGTTTACTCCACGCCTTGCCCAGGTAATCGCGAAATTGTTCCTGATCAGCGACGCAATTGTCTGTATTTTACATTTCGTTTTTAATTGGCGGGTGGTAACAGCTGCAACGACAGATCTGTGCTACGTTTTTACGTTATGTCTATATATCCTTCGGCAAATATTTTCGAACATCCGGTCACTGCGCGCATCTCGAATACGTTGACATACGATCACCATCAGTCAGGTTGAAAGCGATTTTTTACTTATTCGATTGCATAGTGATGGAGTATCGTTAACTGTCAATATTTGGTCAAGATATTGTAGTATTTTCGTCTATTGCATTCTGCATGATATATATGTCGCTTTATCTCTTTCCGCAACAATTTGAGTGCTTTAATTGTTTGGTGAGGTTCTCAAACACGTTCGAGAATCACGCCTTTTTTATTAAAATTTATAAAAATATCATTTATACAAATTTTTTTTCTTTTTCCTTCTTTCATTATTTTTATATTTTAAAATGGCTTTCGCAAAGTGCAGATAACAGTAGAAATGTACTTTTAATTATCTCCTTCACTATCTTTTGTTTTAATTTCTTCTACGTTAAGTAATTTTCCTAGTGTTTATTCTTTTCCTATTTCCTTTTTATATATTTTTATTTTACCTTCGCCATTCTAACCGCTGCTTTCCCACGTTCACGACGCCTTTCATTTCGCGTACCAAAGTCACGCCACGCACAAGCTGTTTAACGCCCCGTCTTCCGTTATATTATACATATATATATTTTTACATACGCGGTACGGATATCGGCGAGGGCGGCCGGCGGTTGGCGTATCGTATCGTATCGTGATTCGCCCGGAAAACTGACATCGATCAATCATATCGCAGACGAGTGTCGGTTTCCACGAAGCCTCCCCCTGACGTTCTCGTCACGTTTTATTACAATGCTTTTATACGCCCGAATGCGCACACAGCTCGGCTACGGGATATTTTTCGTAAAAAGACCACTCGTCCCACGCCTGCAAATCATGGTCCGTGGAGAATAATGAAATTTTGACGTCGCGAGCACATACTTTCTGCTGGGAAAAACGACGTAACGCTCCACGGTCTAAAAGCACGATTAAGTATTTAAGAAGGATTGTAATTTTCCTTGCCATACCTACAATTTACCTATTTTCCCATCTATTGGCACCGAAATAGCGTGCTGAAACTTTTAACATTCTGACCCGGTTCTCGTAATAACCGATTTCAGTGTAGATTGATGCTAAGTGACATCTCAATCTTGAAAATTGCATATTTATTATTTCAATGATCTCTGAATAGATTTATATGTCCCGCGGCTATACTTAAAAACGATTTTAATAGGAATAAAATCATAGACATGATAATACAGAAATATCGCGAATAAAGTCTCACGTTTTAAATTTTATTACGGTTTTATATTCGTTATTTATGTCACGTTAGTCGAGTACGATACGGTTCGTAAAAGTCATAGCTGCGCTTTAAACTCGACTATCAAAAGCATTCACGACTTATGACTTACAAATCCGCTCGAGTTTTCGGAATAGCTCGTCCGAGCAGAAACGAAGCGTTGCTTACGAAATATCTGTGAGCTATTGTACTTTCTCTTTAAAACGATTAAGTGATAGTTTTCCGTCGCGTGCGCGCGACAACTTATGTATTCCGTTACGCGCGAAGCGGACACGTTCGTTCTTTCTTGCGTCGCTCCGCGGTCCTCGACAAGCGCCGGAAACAAGCGCAATTAAATTGAATCCAGCAAAAAATTCGCCCGTAATGCCGCCCGCGAAATCCCCGGACGCGATCGCGGAAACTAGTTTCGCGAGAGGCGAGCCATCGAGAAGTAATATAAACTTTATATCCCTCTTCACGGGCGGAGAACTCGTAAGACAAATATATGTCGAGATCGTCGTTTCCGGTTCGCGCAACGGCTTACAACGGGACGGTGCTTCAGTGAGTTACAATGTAAACGTATATCGCCGGGGTGTACACAGATATGAACTTATACGCGGCGTGTCTATGCGCCCGTATATATGTGCATATAGGCGCGCATGGAGCAGTCGAGTTTTCAGATTCCGCCCGTAAAGGCGGGCGGCCGTCGTAAAAGAATTGCGTTAAACTTAACGTTCGGCCGTTAAGAAAGGTCCTGATAAAATAAAATCTTAATCCCTGCATGGGCCGGGGTAGAGAGAGATTTAGGGTGCTGTCCCTTTTTTCCGTCCTAGCCACCATCCCCGCCGTTCCGGGCAGAAAGGGCACATCGTACTCCCATCGTCTAGAGATCAGCCTTAACGGTTCGCTGGACCGACTATCAAGCGTATCTCGTTCGCCTAATCCTTTCAGATCTAAATTTTTATTTGTTCGTGGAAGACCTTATTTTTACAGCCTAAAGGGGTGAACTAAACGGCGTTATTCACAATCCCTTGAGACACCCCTGATGATCTCTTTCTTATAATCCCAACGACCCTGGCAAGATTAAAATAATCTCAGGATTGAGAAATTTAAACTATTCTCCCATATCTTAAAAAAAAAAAACTTTCACGACCTCGTTTTCGATATCTAACGCTTTTGTACGTTCCTTTTCAGCAAGAACGGATACGTATGCGTCATGTTCCACAAGAGGGACGAGCACGTAATAGAGATGCAACTGTCGGAATGGGGCCAGCAGCCCGACGACATATGCAACACGAGCACGTTCAACTCGCACACGATGCCGTACACGACGTTCATCAGTAAGTAAATTCTGATCTCCTAATCGAATTACGCATTGTCGTCGCAATATCACGTCACAGCAGTAAAGTAACTAATTGGGCTTTAATGCGAGGTGTCAACTTTCCCGAGCCCGGTAAATGTAATATACGCAAATTTGATTACGCTTAACAGTGCTCAGTTGACAGATCGTGTTATATGTTTGTTACTGCAGTTTCAATTAACGCAGTTAAACGCGGCCAGCCCCGCCCGTTAATGCATCCCGGCATTTTTGCTTTGTCGGTATTACAGCCGTAATTAATCGAGGGTAAATTAATTTGCCGATATTCCAATGAGGCGGCTCGCAAATTAACTTGCAGTTTCTTTTGGAAGTTATCAAAGGGCAGTTCTATTTCCCACCCTTACTCTCCCTCTCTTTCTCTTTCTCTCTTTCTTTCTCTTTTTAAAGTGAGCCAGTTGCATTATCGTTCGATTAATATTTGCGGCTTCTTAATTTTCTATTCGCCTCGATGCCGTTTTCGCTTTGACGCGAAGCGAGAGCACGTAAAGTGCACAAAATAAAACTTATTCGAACGTTTCGCGAGCGTGGAGTTTCTTCGCGATTCGCGGGAGGTCCATTACCGCGAGAGGCGCCAATGTAACGGGATCGTAAAATATATATGCCCATTTCTTTCTTAACTGTAAGCCAAGATTAAGTAGATTAGAATTTCGACCGTGCCCGCGTTGCGGCCGGAAACCGGAATCAGGAACGTTTGCTCGTAGGTGATTTCCGGACTCGCGACGGCCTCCCGGCGCTTTGGTGTCATTTCGACCCCGATGGAGCTCGCCGTTTTCCTTCCGATTCATTGCTGGCGTCTTCTGGTTTGTCTCGATCTTATCGAGTTACTCTGATAGGAGATAAGCGAGTCGAGAGAGATCTGTGCGTAAATTTATTATAATTTGTTTTATAGTAATACTTTTTATAACTGGAGGTCTTCGAAATTTTTTAGTTCCACTAATACTTGGAACACCTGATATAGCATACGAATAAATAATATAAGATTTTGACTTCTCCCCTCATCAATTAGTCTTTTACTTTTAAATAGATTTATTAATACAAAAACAGAATGAACAATTTACGCAAAATGCAGAAATGACGTGCGACGAAACATTTATGAATGTCCTGTTCCTATTTTAAACAGATGCGTGTGATATATTAGTCTTTTACTGACGCATTTATTCACGCTGGATTTCATCTGGAGAATTGTATCTCTATCGGTGAGAATATATTACATTGTACTTTTCGAGAGAAACTCGCGCGAGCTCTGCTGACTTGCCAGGCGTCCGATGCTTTCTACTCGGAGTTTCCGAATAAAACGTAATTCGTGGTCTAACGAAAGAGCGCTCTGTTTAGCTTCTAAAGCCAATTCCAGACATCGATCCGTGAGTCCGGCGACGCGACGTCGGGATGTACGGCGGTCTCACGAACGATTCTCTCAAATGCACACACTCGGGCGCGTGATTTGTCTCGACTTTATAGGAAGCTCTTCCCTAGCCCTGACATATAGATTCACGTACGTTTCGAGCAGAAGTCCACGTATACAAAGCACCCTAAATTCCATGTACCTAGTTTGCTTCATCCGCAGGTCTCACGATCAATTCGGAGCCCAATTTTTCTCCCGCGAAAGCTCGATGAAAATTCTAGTATCCATCCAATCATTCGACTTCAAAATATTTTTATAACTAATCCTCACTCTAGAATCTTTTAAAATGGAGTTTACTTAAAATGAAACGAGGGATAAAGTTTCGTTATCTATCTTTAACAACCTCGAGTGTTTCATGAAATTTCTTAGATCTTCAGTGCTATAGCTCAAGAATGATTGATGCCTCGACATTATTGCGAAGGATAAATCTACCTCAAATCTGTCCAAGAATCTGTACGTGAAAGGTACTTTCACGTGAGAGGGGGGAGGCCCTGTACCATGTACCCGGTGATGGAAAGTACCTATGTACTTGCGAGAGAAGCGCGCGAGAAGTTCGCGAATAGCGGAGTTTAACAATCAATTCGCGAGGCGCGGGTTTATGAGCGCATAAAGGATCATATGCCGGATCCGTCGTAAAGTCTCTCGTAGAGCCGGCTCGCCTTTCAGTTTCTCCTTAGCCCGATTCCAGCAACGTTGACGAAGAGCGGAGCCGTTCCGCCGGTGCGGAATTTATCGCGCCGACATTCGCACTCGTCTCCTCTTTTGTGCCGCGGCACCCTCTCGGATACCACCGCGCGTGTTATCACCGAGGTTTGCTCGGCTGAAAGTTGTACCGTGTGAAAGTAGCATTTCCCAATCTTTTCCAACATATAACCAGACATTTCTATATATCCATCTGTTTAATCATTTTAATTTTAATCTGTTTAATCTATTTTGAATAGCGAATGGTATTTTTATTCATCCAAAAAAAGTATTTTACGTTCAAAGTGAAATTTTTAATTCCTATAATCTTATAGTCTAATAAGCTTACTATTTTGCAGCAAACATATTCCTCTTTCAATAAAGTGAGAAATACTTTTTTCTCTCTTAAATACTCTTGTTTATACTATTTTTCTCTTAATTTCAGAGGAATCCTTTTGAGATCAATATAAGAGTAAAATCCTCTAAGATTTAGAGGATTCCACCCGGGAAAAAATTTTCATATATGCACATGTATAAATATATATAACTATATATAAAGTTATATAATTATAAACGAAATTTGTCCATATATGTTCATACTAACTTCCTCCCTTTTGTAAAATTTCTATTTAATGTAAGAAAACTGATAGTGATAATAAAA
>VBVR01001673.1:0-28168 GCA_011638315.1 Tetramorium parvispinum | reverse complement strand
CCCGCCCGCTCGCCGCTGCATCGTTATCTGCGTTATAAATGGCAACGCGTAGATAGGCGGAGTTACGTCACTCTTTTTTTACTTTTTCGGAAAAAGGAGGGATAGAAGGGAGAAAAAGGGCTGTAACTCGCCCGCTTTTCATACAGCAGATCCCCCGCTCGTAAAAATATCGCGCTAATGCAGATGGGATATCTCGCGCTTAATATCGGCTCTCGGAATCCGTTCAATTTGAGGCACTCGCTTTCGAGCGAGAGATGTTTGTTAACGTCAGAAAACGCGCGGGTTTTCCATGACGTGGTAGATGATATCGCGTGGAGTATATATATTTTAACACTTCATCTATTAAACGCTACTATTTGTTGGAGGAAAATGGAAAATGGTGTAACTCCGGTGAGTTTATATTTCAATATCGCATCGCTACTATTCGTTTTTATCGCGACGAACGAAGAAACGTTGAAATTATTTCCTGCAGCGTTGAGGTCTTAATTCGTCGATTTCAATGCGATAATTAATCATCCGCCGCGCGCAAAATATGAAAACGTGACGATTTCTCGAGCACTTGGGTTTGTCGAATTTTTACGTTGTTGTGTCCAACCAAAAGACAAAAATGTTTCTTTAATCCACTGGATGATCCCATTTGATTTTCAAACATGTATTTCACTAATTTTTTCCTTACACATATTTTTTTCCTTAACGTCTGGCGTATCGATTAAAAAAAATTGCTTTAAAATTGGTATATTAGATCCTGAGGTATAAGCAAAAAAAATTCTGGGTTACGCTAAGCCGTGTGCGGTGAAATAGAGTGGCCAAGATAGCGCAGTGTTTGAGGCTTAACATTGGTCTACAAAGTGTGTCCTTATTGCAATTTAATATGCACTTGCGTGTTAAAAAAAGATTCTTCCTAGAAATTATCTATCGCAGATCCTCCTATCGAGGACAGAGCCCTTCTAAAATATAATCTTCAACAGAAGAGGAAGATTGACGTAAGACTGATGGCGAGCATAAAATCTCCATTTTTGGGGAGAATCTTCGCGAATAGCGATCGGGGTAGGTCGCAAAGTTTCAAGATAATCAGCTATTTAATTGCTCGCCGACGATCGTTAATATTAAGGAAGAAAAACATCAATAGGAGAGGAAAAGTTTGGCCAGATCGCTAGCGCGGATCAGAGCGGAGCGTGAATTCATCCCTTTTCGAGAGCGGGAAGGAGGGTGGGAGGAAGGCGGAAGGGGCTCTCCAACCGCGCGTCGTAAAATCGCATTCGCCAGAATGTCATTAATGCGATTATATACCGCCGTGATGGGAATTCGTTAAATTTGTTAATGCCCTATTACGGGGAACGCCCGCACGTTTTATGGCGAGCGCGGTGCAACGACCCGACGCCAACGTCCGACATTCCTCGGATACACCGCTGGCTCTTGGCCGCTGGTTCAATGCTCGCGGGCGAAAAGGATCCTCTTCCTCCACGTCCCGAGACTTCGCGTCTCTCGTTCCCGTTAACAGTTTTTGCGCTCCGTTTCCCCACGTAGCAACGCCCATGAACGCCGAGACGGAATCCAGAGCTCGAAAAAGCCCCGAGGATGCGACAACAGACATCCCGGTGACGTTTGCATGTCGCGTCATTATCTTTAAGGCGGCCTCGCAATTCTCGCGCACGTATGTGCATGTACACTTTATGCTAATATCCGTAATGGAGAAAGTTTCTCATATTGTGAAAAACGCGCCTGACTTCGGTGCACTCAGGCGTGAATTTTACGCAGCGAAGCCGTTGAATTAACGATGGCAATGTATCGCCGCACGCTTAACTTGAAATTTTTATACTTTGGCGCCATGCGCTCCGATGCGATAATTTAATCTCGCTTAATATCGGCAATTTAATTTAATCCATGTTAATATAATAAATTCATTTGGATTTAACGTAATAGCCTGACCGAAAAGTCCGAGTGTGTGCGGGGGATGTAAAATTTATATCGCACGGTTTGCGCACACATACATACGTACACGCATGCATGTTTACTCAGATGTGTCAATGCAAACGTCCGTTTCCCATCCAGCGAAATATTTGTCTACAGCCAGCTCAACTTATTTTCGTTATTTTCCAGCTACGAGCCCGTGCCGTCGCTCCGCTCGCGCGAAAGTGGTCCACCTCGTTCTCGCAAGGGTTAGCGCGGACGACCCACGTTGGCTGATAGCCACCGCGGTGCGGCGATCGCCTCGGCCGCACGGAAACGGCCGCGAGGATGAATCTGTGCCGCAGGATGCCGTCTGCCGTGGCGGTTAGCCGGCGGCGAGACATCGAGTCGTGGCGAAGAATCTCCTCGGGAGGCAGAAGAAGGGCATGCATGTCGATCGTCGATCGCGCATCGTCGCCAGGCACAAAGAGGGAGATTCTGCGTGCCGACGACGCGTGTGCGTGTGCATGCAGGCGCACGTAAGGGACGCAGGGCGTCGCGCGTCGCGAGGGTAACTCACCCACGATGTGAACCCACAGCAGGATTTTCAGTTCCATGGATGCGTCTGTCGCTCGCCGTCGCCGACGTGTCTCACCAGCAGGAGGGCTGTCTGCGATCCTCGCTCGTCGTCCGTCGTCGTCGCGTCGGACGCGTCTCTTCGCATGTCGTCGGAGAGGCCCCTCTCCGCTCTCTCTCTCTCTCTCTCTCTCTCTCTCTCTCTTTCTCGCTCTTTCGCCTCTTCAACAGCAGCAACAGCCAGAACGACGCGCGTGTGAAAGGGTAGGATGAGAGAGCGACGACGGCGGAACCATCCCCCTTATATAATACGCCACGATCGCGGATGAGCGCGTTACACCGTGTGCGCGAATACACGGATCCTCGCGGACACGGTGCCCGTTCACGGGGGAATCGTTCCAGAGGCTTGAGGCGAGTATGCGCGGCCCGCCGAGCCCGGCTTCTCTCTGGTGGTGCACGGCTCTGGCTCCGTCGCCGCTGGAACCCCCGTTGCGTTTCGCGCAGAATCAATTTCCTCGCGAGACGACGACGACGGCGGCGCCGGCCGACGCGCGCGCCGGCGAGTGCGCGAGCGTGACCGCGCGAAACCGCGCCTGCGTCCCCGCATATTGTCGAACGGTTTTCTCGGCGACGGGTGTACGTGCACGGGGGTAAAGCGCACTCTCACACACACACACACACACACACACGTACGACGGACGCGCAGCGACACGCACCCCCTCCGACGTCGTTGCGCCGCGGGGGTGAATGTGCGTACGTACGAGTAAAATCTGGTCCACCGATAGATTCCGAACAACTCCGAGCCGGCCTCGATAGGCCGGTTTTCCCCTTGCCTCCCTGTCTCCTCTACCCCCTCCGTCCCCCGGCACCCCCGCGTCGTAGCATTGCTTCCCCTTTCGTCCCCTTCCTGTGTGTATGTGTGTTTTGTGTGTATGCATTCGCAAGATGAACGCACTCCCGCTACGAGGCAGGCGGTCTTGTCACGCGCGGTGTTCCCTTCCTCCTTTTTTCGAGATATACCGCTATCGATATTCTATCAGACCACCTATCTGGATATCCGTTTGTCTATTTGCAGGTCTGGCTCTTCTCTGTACCGTGTTTTTACTTGGATAACCATTCGCGACGAGACAATACCGCTCCCTACTTGGAGTATCCGTATCCTCTTCTAAACCGGTTTCATCTTGATAGATAAATTACGACTGTAATTAATTTCGCGGAAATATTTAACTCTTCCTTGCGCGCGTCGGGCATATACAACAACTCCGGAGATCTTATTTTTATTTTTGCATCTAAAATTTTTCAATTTCAATGCTGCCTTCTTGTTTTAATACTTTAAAAAAATCATTTGTAATATTTAAAACTCGACTATTCTGTTTACGAATGTGTAAGAATTGATAATAAAAAAAATTTCACTTTTTTATGATATTTTATAAATAATTAACACGGAGTGTTTTCTACATTCTATTTGATGACTACTCATGTCTCAAATTTTGACGCGCGCAACGAAAAATTAATAATACTTATATTATGTTTTAGACTGATATTACATTTGTTGTAAGACGAATTTTTCAAACGTGTTGATTAGCTGTAGAATAGAAACGTTCTCGAGTCTCTAGAAATTTTTTATTCTACAGCCAATCAACACGCTTGAAAAATTCCTCGTATGACAAATGTAATATCAATCTTATACGTTTCGATATCGATATGATCCAAATATTCATTTACACACTTGTATATATTTCTTGTACATATCTTTATTGTATATTTCTTTGTACGTTTATATATATATGTTTTATGCTTTGAGAAATAAATACAAATAATTGACAATTAAAATAAATGAAATGGAAGTTTAAGTGAAAGAAACAATTAATCTGGAGTGTTTGTTCGTTCGTTCGGTTAACGGCATTGTCTTCCTGCTATTCCTGCTGTTTCTCAAACAACAGTTAACGTAACGTCGTGATACAATGAACGAGGCTTGTCTACGGCACAGATATTGTTCAGCTTTTATCCTTCAGAAATATGTACGAACATAACTTACATGAAGAGTATCATGTACAGGGAGTACGGATATCCACGATTATTTATTGCTGTCATCCACCCCCGATGTAATACAAGAAAGTAGAATGAACAGGGTCATATCGTAACAGCACAATTGTGCAGCTTGCGTAAGTGCGTGGTCCTGATCCGCGCGGATGTATATGTATATGTGCGACGATTGCACGTCGCCATTAGAAGGCGCAACTCCGGCGGAGCTGGACGTAACTTGCGATCCCAAATAACTTTCGAACGGGGGAATTTGTTCGATTCCCAATGCAGCCGCGGGACTTACGTAATATCCATTCTCCCGGGATTATCAATTTTAATTAAAACGAATTTTCGGCTCTCCCCCTGCCGTCGCCGCCGCTTCCTGTGCGGCGTTCGCGACCAATTACGGCGAATTAAAACTAATTCGAAATAATCTTCAAAACTTTTTGCCGCCGCGGTTCAGTGGCCCTTTCATTGGGCCCTACCGCCCACCCGTCGTTCGCACGTTCTCCGCGGAAATGAACTCAACCCGTATATAAATCCCCGTCATTCGCCACGTTCCCAATTTATATTCCGACTCCTCGCCGGGAATATAAATAACTTTAATCATCATCATATCTACGTATCTGTATGTCCATTAAATAGCATCGACGAATGGAATACTTGTGTCGTGCGCCGGTCGACACATTTACGTCGGGGAATTTATATTCATACCACTCGGACACTCGGTATGTATATGTGTATGTGTATATATATACATATATACATATGCATCCCCGAATAAACTAATTACACCCCCGCGCCTCACCCCGCTGATCGAATTACCCGCGATGCATCAAACTAGTAAATTTCCGCGCGATGAACGTTCCGTCGTAAGTAAATCGCGTCGACGCGTGAGGCAAAAATAGTTGGTTACGCTGCACCTTTGGCGGCGCGCGGTGAGTAAACGATCCTTTCGCGGGGTCTTGTTTACGCCGCAATAAACCTGAAAGGTCTCTGGTGAGACGTAAGAAGATGGATGGACGTTTCAGCATTTCAGCACGAGGCAGCAGGCCCCGGCCCAGGGCTGTTCATACGGATTGTGGGCCTCTCTACAAACATTTTTTAGGTTCCTCTTCACTCCCGCTAATATTTCAATTATAAAGTTGAGAGAGAGAGGTACTATAATTTTAATACAGTACTAAATCAACAATCTACAATAATTTTATTATAATGCCTAACAACCATGGACTAAAATTGAAATATTATTTTAGCTAAAGAAATAAAAATCCTCAGCTTATAAATATGTTTAATAATCAGTCTTATTAAACCGCCGGTTAATAAAAACCGCCGGTTTTTCATTCGTCCTACCATTGGTTATAGTCAATTAGAAAAATCAGATGAAAAAAGGAAATCCCTTTCTTAATAGTCTACATTTTAAAACCTTGGAAACATAAATATTATTTCAATAATATGAGATTTAACAAAATATCTCTTTCATGTCTGAGACCCATTTTACAATGAGTCATAAGATCGTAAACAAATCAAGTATTTATAAGAAAACTTGAATATGATTGGTCGATTTGCTTATGGCTTTACGACTACGATTCATTGTAGACGATGCTTAAAGCCCATCCTGTATTAAATTATAGTCGTAAGTTTGTAAGCAAATCGACCAAGCACAGTTAAGCATTCTTATTACGTTATAAATGTTTGACTATGATTTGTCGATTTGCTTATAACCTTACGACTCATTGTAGAATGGACCTAAAAGAAAAAGTTGTAGTGAATCTTTCGTCTTTTTCTTCCTAAAAAATCATAGTCAAGCATTCTTATAACAGAATAAGAATGCTTAACTGTAATTGGTCGATTTGCTTACGGCCTTACTATGACTTATTGTAGAAAGCCTGATTTATAGAGGCCGTAAACTATTAATTTATGCTGAAACCGTAAAATTTTGACCAATGTATGATTGCGTACAACGGAATCGAATGACGTGATTGGTCGAAATTTTATGGTTTCAGCATAAATTAATAGTTTACGGCCTCTATAAATCAGGCTGAATGGACCTAAAAGAAAAAGTTTTAGTAAGTCTTTTGTCTTTCCCTTCCTAAGAAAAAAAAACTAAAATAATAGTCAAGCAGTCTTATAACATAATAAGAATGCTTAACTGTGATTGGTCGATTTGCTTACGACTAAAAAACTAAAATATTGGGAACGACTTCTGGCGCCCGGACTCCTCCACTCGAGTGATGGTCCGTCCCTGCCTGGCCGCGCAGAAATGCACCTGATTATGGGCGTCCGTCGTCAAAGAAACCTTGGAAAAAGGGAAGAGGTCGGCTAATCGCGAGGAAAAGTTCGCGGACTCGCGCGTGGCCAATTTTCCCCTTTCATTCCGCATCCGGCCACGGTGTATCCGACCGAGTGGAGCGAACGGGACGGTCGCGGGGTAAGGGAGATGAACGACAGAACGGTCTCATTTCGGATTCATAGGTGCGCGATCGTGCGAATGAATAGCGACTAATTAATATACCTATCGGCGCTTGGCATCTGTTTAACATCTTAATTACGATCCATTCGGCTGCTCGTGGAGCTATCGCCGCGCGATAACCGTGCCGATCGTCAATTTATCGTAAAATCGATTCCCGCCGGTTTTTCATTCGTCCTACCATTGGTTTCGACATCACCAATTCTCTGCGAGAAAATAGAGCGAAAAAAACTCGCCAATGTAATTGCGCGAGTTTGGCGTCGTGACACGTTATGAATGTTGCGCAACAAAAAGCACAATTCTTCGTGTCCCTTGATCAATATCCTTCTATCGTAAGACATCTCAATAAGCTCCAGCACGAATACGTAACCAGGACGATTGCCGCGACTTAATATCCATTAATTCCAATAAGGGAGAAATATCACAGGGATTGAATAAGTTAACGAACTCGTACCTTTCCTATGTATGTAAATAAACGCGAAGACGTTCCCTTATGTGTCTTAGGCGTCTTATCTGTCTCGGTATCAGCGCGGAACCGGCCTGTCAAAATCGTTACGATTATATAAATAGCGTTTCACCGAGATAGATTCATTAATATGCAATGAGCGACTGCCGGCCCGCTGCTCATTCCTCCAAGCGTCGCCGAACATATGAAAATTTTGGCGACGCGACGCCTTGACGCCGACAATATCGTAGTGAGTGATACGAGCGCGAGAATTCGCGCAAGTATCGTTACCCTTAACGGTCTCCGCTCGCTCTCTCGCCACCCTCTCGTGGAACCCTCGCTCACCCTCGTTCGCCGCTTTCCGCACCGAGAGGGGACGGAAAGCGGGCGAGGGGCAACGGAGCGGCCCCGTTAACGCAGCGTTGACCGAGCCGGGCGTCGTTATACCTCTTTCGAATCATCGAGCGATGCACGAGCGTCGTCGTGCGCGCGGTATACCTTTTAAATAACGTAGTAGCGTATCCGTGCAATGTTATTCGACAGGGGATATAAGCCACCCCTTTCCAATCTCGCTGGTAATAGAGACAAGAAATAAGGCGAGCGAAATTTCGATTCGACGTACCGTTTGCGACTTTATTAAATCCAGAACGTTTCTTCGAAAACATTACGAAATATCGGCAGCGGAAATACGGTGCAGGAAAAGCTATCGCCGTTACAGTTCCTGCAGTTGGATTCGATGCGATTCTTTCGAAGATGTAATAAGTATAATGTATTTGACAACTCCATGCCCGACTTTACTGCCAAGTGAAGCCGCGCTCTTGCATCCTGCATCCTTATTGCGAAATTAGAAAAATATATTTCTAATAAATTTATATATTCAAATCTTGGAATGAAGAGTCGCCGAATATATCGCGAGGATATGATCAATTCTTGAAGTCTTCGTTTCTTAGAACTACAAGTTTCGTGTATGATAAAAGTACATGCATACCACTCATGTTATATAACGGAGACATAGCTTAGCATGTAAGAGGGATTGTTAGTACAAACGCTTACGGACATACATGTCTATTGTTATTTCACTTGCGCGATGTGCCAATACCATTCGCAAGTGTCGTCGCCATTAGAAATATGCGAATAATGCAAATCAAGGATTTTTCATGTCAAGTCGAATTGAAGAATTTCATTTTTTCTCGAATCCAAATCGAACCGAATGGACACTTTATCCGAATCGAATCATTGAAATATAATTTTTAATTAATAATATCATTATTATTAGATTGAATTTTGAGATTTAGATAATAAGAGAATATTTTTATGTGAAAAAATAATATACACTCCCGGCCAAAAATTTCGATACAGTAGTAAAATTTCAGCGAGACTCATTTCTCTTACTATTTGTCGGTAAGAATAACTTTCATTATGTAAAATGATTATAGTAGTTCGTTTTTCAATACAAATTTTTATTACCTTTATCGATTTTGTCTTTTAGAACACGATTACTTATTAAAGATTTGAAAACAGAGTTGTGAGTATTTGGTATCGCTCATAATATAGTGTATTTCTTATTAAATCAGTGTATACTATTTATTGAAACTCACAGAATCTACTAGAAGCATATTACAAATTAAGGGCATAACAGAAAACCAAAATAACCTTGAGTAACCTGAACTTTGCGATTCAATATCTTGTCAAGAAAAGTAGCCAATTTTTATAAACTCTTGTTTATTTTTTGTTATGGGCCGTGAAACTTTCGGTAAATATTATTGTATATAATGAGTTTATTGATTCATTACTAATAAAAAATCCCTTTCTGAGTCATTAGGTTTTTGGTAAAGATAATAAAATAAAATATACATATACCGGGTAGTCCAGTAACTTTGTCCACCAAAAATATCTCCGCTATTTTTAGAGATACGAGAATATTGTGATAACGAAAGTTCTTCAGTGTCAAGAGAGCAATAATATGCTGGTTATAATTTTTTTGTGGATGGAGGCGCTTGGAAGATTTCAAGATCACCTCTATTTTTTTAAATGGCATGTTGTAAGTTTTTATGTTTGATGCAGTAGTGATTGTTTAGACGATTTCAACGGCCTATAATACAAGATCATTCGGTACTAAATAAAGGAATAAAAAATGACTCATAAATATACTTATGTATCCAAACTTTTGACCGGAAGTGTAAATTCGCCTATTAACATGACCAGTTTTGTTTATTGATGAAAAATATGATTTTATAAGATTAACAACACATTTGACCTATCTAGATTCGAAATAGTTCAGGTTTAAATCACGGAAATTCAAATTCAAATAGTTGGCACCTCTCTATAGTTTCCATCACAACCAAGTTTCCAGTTGTGCGTACGATCGCCGAGAAATACAATCATTAATATATGTACCGAGGCCGATCTGATTAAAAATCTACGGCGCTCATAACTCCCGGCCATATGCCGCTCGGCGCGGCTCCAGAACGCCCTCTAAATTATGGAGCACGGGGAATGTCGTACGTTATACGATTGCGTGCCCCGCCGCAACAAGCGGCCCGTTCCCGACAGGGTTGTTTGCGGAATCCTTTGCCTTACTCGGCTCACACACACACACACACACACACACACACACACACACACACACACACACACACACAGCCGGAGCTTTATCCGCGGGCGCGGGCAGGCGGTACGCGCCGCCCAGGTCCGGGAAACGATACCCAGCAGGCTAATTTCAGGATAAGCCGCGGTAATGCCGCGTACAATCGTCACGCAGCCGGCGCGCGCGACGGCGCGAGGGTGAATTCGGAATCCGGGCCGCGCGCGTCGCGTCTGGCCGACCGATGGTGACTTGGATCAATGCCACTTCCTTCATTAGAGCACCCGCTTCGGTCACTGCTCGTCCGTTTCGGAAATATTAATGACGGCGAAATCACAGACTCGATGTAATTGCTGAAATGCGACGTCGATCGTTCGGCACACGCGAGACCGCGGATTAATTCGGTCCGTTTGGTCGCACTTTCGCTTTATATCGTTTCTCCTCTCCCCGATGGGGAAAAGGGGAACGCGTCTGTTCATGACGCGAAAATAATGTTGCGATTACGCTCCCGGTACGAAAATCGAAAAACGCGACAATCCAAGGTTGCGCGTGGCACAAAGAAAAATCGATAGCCGCTAGACGTGAGCGGCAAATCAACGAGAGACAGAGTGAATTGGGGGAGGGGGGGAGGTGAGAGATAGAGAAGCAAAAAGAAAACAGATATACAATGTCTCTCGTTGCTCGTTATTGCTGTTCTTGTTAATAATAAATCCGCGGCGAATACGAGAATGATCTCTTCATAGTGAAAATTTAATGAAGGGGTCAAATCGTCGGAGCGAACACATACGGAATTAATGACGTTTTGACAAATGTAATAAAATATGATAACTCGTTTCCAGTTAACGCTGGGAGTGGGGTATAAAAGAGATTTGATCGCGGTGGGGATTCGCGAGGAGAGATAATGATCTCGCGAAGTGGCACGAAATATTTATAAAGGAAGAAATCAAGCTGTTCTGCAATTTGTCGTCATTAGTGGCGCCGGCGGCGAAGCGCCGGCGTGTCAGAACGGAGAGATAAAGCGGTTCTCTGTTGAGTGATTCGCATCACTTTTATCGTCTCGCTGCGATTGCTCTGTCGGATAGCATGATAATGCGATGCCCTAAATCAAACTGTATTCGCCGCCGACTACTTGATCGCGCACGAAATTCCATGAGGACAAGCGGAACGTTTCTTATCGTTTCGCCGCTAATCGCGCCTTATCATTGTGCAAACAAGCGATTCCCCGTATGCTGGCGTATACAAATAGCGGCATAACCAAATAGATCCCGGCTTTCCGGTCGAATGACTCCTTTTATTGATCCGACGACGTAGCAGATTTGTCGACACGCGATGACGCGCGGAGCAATCAGATCGTATCGTACATGACTTTAAGACGGTTAATTAAGCCGGTGGAGCTATGAGTAAGGCTAGAAAAGAGAGAAGCCTTTGGTATTAATGATGGATGATCCTTTAGAAAAAAATCGATTTTTTAATCAATCTCGAATCGATTTATTAAGAAAATTGATTTTCTAAAAATCAATTCAAATTGCAGATAATGAGCATTTAAATGTTGCTTCTTATTTTGTAAATATAATATATTCAATCTAAAGGTAATTGTTCTTATATACAAGAATTATTCAATCTACATGAAGCATATTTTAAGAAGAATGTGAAGAAAATGAAAATGTGATATATAATAATGGCAGAAATAGGTACGCAGCAGAGAAAAATATTTCTGAAAAAGATCATATTCTTTTTAATTGTATAATACAAATATAAAAATCACTATTTTTCAATAAATAATCATGATTTAAGAGTGCAATGTTAAATCTAAATTTGTTATCTAAAATCCGTCTTTTCAGTATTTGAAAATTATAATTTTTCTGTGTGTCTATTATTTCAGTCACCACTGTATGATTTTAAAATAAAGATAGATATTTTTTATCACAACAATTTAGGAAATTATACTTTGTCAATTTTCTTCTTACTTTCGATAGCTCTTAATCGTTAGCAAAAATGGGAAAAGTATGCGTTTTACCAATGCTAAGTATTTTGCCAAATGCATTTTTTATTCATGCAGTAAAGTTTTTCACATAAACTTTTTATATATTTAATAGGTGTAATTTAGAGAGAATATAAATAATCACTACTCATTTTTTCTTAAAAGTATAAAAATGTAATTGCTTTTCTCAATACGATACCTTATTACCAGCATATAACATATTTCCTAGCTAATTTCTGTCGCGCGGCAAGATGTAGTCAATGGCTGCGTTCAACGCCGGGGGAAAACCGCTCAGTGAGCGCTTAGTGATTCTTTCATATGATTGGTTTTTGCCTTTGATTCTTTACTAGAGCTAAATGTAGAAACCTACTGTAATAAAGAATCATTCAGCAGTCACTGCACAGCGGTTTTCTCCACTGAACGCAGCCATTGATCAAGCGTATCAACAGATCGAAAATCGATTCTCTATTGAAAGGATCGATTCATACAAAAAACGAACAGAAAAGAATCGATTTAAGATAATCGATTCATACTAAAAAATCAAACAGACAAAAATCAATTTTTTAAATACTAAACAGGAAAGAATCAATATTTGGAGGAGAAGATAGATTCTTAAAAAATCGAATCGACATCGTCCATCACTACTCGGCATTCGAAACGCACGTTGGCGCTTGCAAATGTACAGCGCTCAGACCAACGATTTTTACGACCAGGTGGATTTGTACTCGCCACTGCGCGACAACGTACGGAGCCGAGGGGTTTCCATAAGCCAGCTAAGATCTTGATAAACACAGGGCGGTTGTCGAGAGGTACACACGGGGCAGAAGATAAACGCGGTTAAAGTAACGAGGGTAAGCGAACGGTAACCGCGTCTCTCTATCGTTCCGCAAACAACGGTGCCGCCTTGCGAGGATCATTTGTCAAGGCAGAAGCTACTCGACATCCCGATAATTTTTTATTATGCAAGTAGGCCGCAATAAATCCTTATCTAACCACATTTTCCGCCGCACGTCGCGCGAATTACCGCCGTCGCGTTGCGCAAAAAGCGCCATTAACAATTACTCATGACGGCGGCGACGCGATAATTATGAACGAGGAAAACGGAGATCCTCGCACTGCGTGAATCCGCGTCGCCACGATAAGGACTCGGTGATTATTGATACACGTATCTGCGACCGCCGCGCGGTGGCGAGATCTCTTGCGCATACGCCGAAATCCGGCGAGCCGGCCGCGCGAATCCGCGCGGCATCGAGCGGTGCCGGCGGGCATCCGCTGCGCAAGGTCAAGGCCTCTGAGAGCCGGCGGGTGACGCGACGCGTCTCCTCGCTTTAAGATCGGCGTCAGTCAGGGCTTCGTGCGGCCGTCACCGAGACGCCGAGACGCCGGCGTCGCGACGCCGTGCGAAAGTAGAGCGTTTCGCTGTCATGGAATGCGCTATGCAAGGGGTAAACCACGAGTACTGGTGCGACAGAACACCACCGAAGGTGCGAAACGTGCCTCGCTGCGACCCACGAGCGTTTTCTCGCGGGCAACGACGCGGGGCACGGAGCTCAGCGGCGCGCAAATTTGCGATCCGACCGCAAACGAGCCGCGTAATAACGTCGGGACGAGAGTATTTCTGACGGGAGAGCTTCCCGCGGGAGAACGGCGCATCGGCGTAACAAAAACGTTGCGCTCGACGCCGCTGCTGGCCGCGGTCGAGGGTAGCTATATCGGAGCGCCGCGACGCTTGCGCGGGCTTCATCGACGATCAGCTGGCTGGAAGCCCCCGCGCGGTGGTGGGAGCCGGGACTCGCGAGGGTGGCGGCGAGGAGGGATGACAGAAAGCGGTGACGAGCGGGACGAAGGGTGAGGCGAGGGACGACCGGTCTAACGTACCGTCCATTACCTATCGTCGCCGACGACGAGGGCAGTGCCGACGGGCGCCTACGCGTTTTTGGCAGGCGCTTTCCCGTTGCTCGGCGTTATCGGCATTGTCGCCGTCGCCGCCACCGTCGGCGACGACGACGACGACGACGGTAGTGCGCGTCAGTACGCGGGCCGTGCAGTGCTGCCGTGTCGCTCCGTTCCGTTGGTCGGTCGATAGAGGCACCAAGAGTGCCGGCGAAGGTGCGACGTACGTCCAGCTCGGATGTGAGTCGTCCGCCCGTATTTTATAATGCGGCGCGCCCATTATCATCGTCGCGCTGTCTGTCCCTCCACCACGTCGTCGTCGTCCGCGCCGCGCCGCGTTGATCAGACCGCCGGCTGACTCCGTGAAGGCTTGAGAGCGTCGCGTATTCGCGAGCGGCGCGTAAGACGAGTAGCGTCGCGCGACGAGCAACCGCATCGTCCGCATCCTCGCCGCGCCGAGAGCGGAAGTCGTTTCCTTGTGCGTTTGCATAGGTTTTCACGGGCCGAACGGGTCATAAGCGGGAGAGAGAAAGAGGGAGCGCGGTCCAAATCCTGTCCAGGGAATTCCCCGAAAACGGCCGTCTGTTTCTGTCCGGGGGATGCGATCGCAACTGAGATTCCATTCGGTTCCGTACCAAGTGCGAGCGTTCCGAACGACGGTGCTCTATTCCGGCAACATCTTCCGACGCGATCTCGCGCGTGGGACATGGACCGCCAGCAGCAGCTGTCATTATAGCGCGCGACGTCTCGGCGCCAAAGCGGTATGAGTCACGCTTAATTATTGGGTTTGACGTTTTAGCGATTTATGGCCACGACAACACTTGTTATCCTTCATTTCGGATCATAGTAGTGAGTACTGCCCCAAACCGGATCCAATCCTTGTACCGGACCGGTTGCGGCGAAATGATTTAACTTCCCTCAGAGAAGTGTTACATCTGCACGATGTCATCGCGAATATGAGCTGAGGCTTCGCTGCTCTGACTCTCGGAGTGGACGCAACAGTCGCGAGAGGAAGAGTTACTCGTCACCGAGGAAGTCTCTTCACGCAAGCGGACTGCGCAGAGACGCGAATTTTCCTGCCAGAGGAAGGCTCCCGAAAGCGTGTACAAGCGGATTGGGGTGCTGCATAGCGTGACCCAGGGGTCGGCCTCGCTAGCGCGACAGGGGAGACGCGAGGGGTAGCGCGACGGTGTGCGATTGCAGCTCGGTGGGTCGGAGGCGAGTCGAGTAAACCGCCCCTGTCGCTACTATAGCGGGATTAGGGGAGTCAATCGCGGGGAGCCCCGCAACACGTGCGACGCGTGCTCGTCGTCGTGGTGGTTCCCTTCTGATGGTACAACGAGTAGAAGTAGTGACTCACCGGCGACGGACGAGCGCGGACGACGGCGCGGATCGTCCACGGCAGGAGCACTGTCGTCGTCGTCGTCGCCGTCGCGCCGCGTCGGCCGCGCCATGGGCCGTCTCGCCCCGATGATCATCCCCGCGCTCCTCGTCGTCGTCCTGGCCTGTCCGGGATGCGGCCGCGCCGAGCTCGACTCGGCGGAGCGGGCCCCGGCGGACAGACATCCCGCGTCGCACGGGCCGCAGATCGACACCGGAGACTTCCCCGGCGATCCTTACGGCGCTTACCCGGGCCTGGGCTTCGGGCCCATGGGCCCGGTGGTCCGCTCGGTCCTACCGAACGACGCCACCCTGCGTAGTCTCTCGTCAGCGGCCAGCGGCGACGACGCCGGACAGCGGCTACCCAAAGAATCGCAGCAGGTCGCCTCGGCGCGCTCCGACGACTCCTCCACCTCCTCGACTGATGACTCGCAGAAACCGGAATATCGCATCGTCAGCGTCGAGTTCACACGCGTCGAGACGCCTTTTCTCATTGGGATTTGGATCTTTTTCGCCAGCATCGCGAAAATCGGTAAGTGCTTGAAAATCGATCCGTAACTTATTCTTATTTTTTTTTCTCTCTTGCCCGGGAAAAGATTCTTCACGCATAGGTGTGAAATGTTAGCTTCTCCGGAGCATATCACTCTACGTAAACAACAGAATTTGCAGTGTTTAAGAATGAAGGATACGACATTGTAGGAACGATAAGCAGATATGACATTTGCAATAAATCAAGTATGCTATTAAATGAAATGATATTCATCTCTCTCTCTCTCTCTCTCTCTCTCTCTCCAAGAAGCTAATATCTCATAGCTGTATATTTTCTTCCGAGATAAATATTTGCATCGATAATACAAATGAATGTTGGCTAGCTTAATTCGTAAGACTCGTATCACTTTTCAACATCTCGAGCATTAAAGCATTAAAAATTCAATGACCCAAATATAAGTATAATTTCTCGTTATAAATTTAGTTTCATCTTCATTTTCTAACAGACAGAATAATATCAAGTTTTCTCAAAGGTAAACATTCTGATTATATTCCCCCCATGTCATATCTATAATTAACTGTTTTAACTCGCTATAATGTGTGACAAAATTGGAAACAGTTAAACAATACAATGCACGTAATATGATAATTTCAAACATTACGATAGACAACATGTTATCTGAAAATTGTCATTCTGTGAACACATTTTGTGTCTATTGTTATAACCGAAAACATCTGCCGCAATTTTCATGTGTATATCAAGCTGCATCAATTTTCACGATAGCGACGCTTTTCGATGAATATATTAGCGCGCGCCATATTTTTCCATTTGCTTACATAACAAAACCTGGCAAATAACCATTGAAAGCAGGCTGCAGCATACGTTGCGTTATTCTCTTTAGGCTTATTATTCTTTTTTTCTGTTACAATGAAATTTGTTTTTAATTGTTTATTTCCAATGAATTATGCGCAGAGGGAAACACGAACAAAAAGCTATTATTATTATTATTATTATCGAATAAAAATTTGTATCCCAACAATCTGCGACTTGTAATTTAATTTATATCAGCGGAATATACAACGCGTCCGTGTGAGCTCTTGAAAAATTGCCCGCGCGGCGGAAAAGCCACGATTTTGCATTTCGAGATGCACGAAGATGCTCCAGCACTCCAAGGCTCAAGAGTGCAGCATCTTGCGGTGCACGTAGACTGATTTTTGTGTGCGCGGGGCACGATAAGAGCCGAATAAACTCGAACGTGAGCATTTCATTTACTGGTTACCCGTTCGGGCAATTTAATCGAAACTCGATAAACGCGCAATTTTTCTCTTTCTCTCTCCGTGCAATTTCATTCGCGTTGCACGCACGCGTAGATACGCAAGTACGCGGTGAGATGTGGTAGTCGAGGGAAAACAAACTATGCCGTTGATATTTCTGTTCGTTTGACGGCGTGGTGGTAAAAGTCACGAAGGCGAGAGAACAGGCGAGAAAAAAATACTGCCTACGTCGAGTTCACATACTCCAGTTTCAGATATCTTTGCGGGACGTAAAACTTTACGCTTTGTAGAATAATAAAAAAAAAACGTTGCTGTAGATAAATAAAATAGCTGATCGTTGAATAATATCACGAATTTCGTTGACGATAAGCCGTCGTGACTCGTGTCATGTCCGGCGGCTCGTTCGTCGCGTCACGAGTCACCCACAATCGGGGCGAAGATCCCGCGGAGAATGTCGAACAAGGTGCACAGAATATCCGACACGTTCTCGAACGGGTATCGCGATACAGTATGACACGCGCCAACGGAACCCTCCGCAAGTTGGGGGGAACTACCGTGTGCTGAACGTGAAGAAATGCGGGGCACACGCGATATGGTGCACCTGCTGCATTCTGTTGGAATCCTCTCTGCTGCGACACGTCGCGCCGTCTCAGTGGACGATCTCCGATCGAGGCCGATGTAATTTAGACGATTCTGATTTCGGAAAGCAGATTGCGGATCGTTCTCAGTTGGGGTCTGAAATTCAGATTATGAACCCTGTACTGAGAGAAAAAATAATTGCAATAATCTTAGTGTCACTATAATTTATAGTTATTTTTAGACTTAACCACATTTTTATAGTTATACACTGAAAAAAATTTCTTGTTAAAAACGGACGAATCAGAAAAATCTTATAGGATTGATCAAATATTCTGGTTATTATAATAGGAATTCCGATTATTATAAGTTATAAAGTATTGAGTTTTATTATAATAACCGGAATTTCTATTATAATAATTAGAACATTTGATTAATCCTACAAGATTTTCTGATTCATTCGTTTTTAACCACAATTTTTTTTGGTAGATTTACCATATAGTAATATATAATTATAATTTAAGTTATTTCAACAAAATTATGACATAAATTATGATTTATGGTTTAACATTTTATTAAAGTCCCCATAATCAGAATTGGTCCAAGCAACTTATAATATTGTCATTAACGATATTTCAATTTAATAAGTTGTCCTATAAAATAATGTAACAATAACCACAAGTAGTTTCACAGTTGGTGTTATTAAGAGCATATGATTATTATTATTAATATTATAGTAACAACTACTATAAAAATGATATTTCTAACTATAATTTTTTTACTAATTAGTGTTATTTACTAAATGTAATTATAGTCGTAAATATCACGTATATCAATATTATAATAATAACTACAATAAAAATAATATTCCTGACTATAATTATTTTACTGTTATTATAGTCGCAAATACGACATACTTTTTTCTTAATGCGGGTCGTAATTGTAGAAATTAGAGCGGTCTCAATCTCCTCTCAATTCGTCGAGCTGATTAATATGATTTAAATATCGATGATTGGGCTTCAGGCTTCCACATGGCGCCGAAGCTCAACAAGATCTTCCCGGAGTCCTGCCTGCTGATCGCCGTCGGCGTGATCGTCGGCCTGTTACTATTCCAGGCGAGCAGCGTCCACATATCGCCGCTGACACCCGACACGTTCTTCTTGTACATGCTGCCGCCCATCATCCTGGACGCCGGCTACTTCATGCCCAATCGGCTGTTCTTTGACCATCTCGGAACGATACTCCTGTTCGCCGTCGTTGGGACTATATTTAATACAATGTCGATAGGTTGGTAAAGCGGCGACGGCATGACGCGACGACACCCACTGGCGCGGTTGACCGCCAGGATGAATTTTCGATTTCGATTTCGGGAATATTATTTTCTTTCCCTCGTCGCTCTAACTCGGGCTTTATCTCCGCTTTATCTCTCCACGCAAACCAATTTCGCATTTGTAGAAATGTGAATATTTATCTACCCACGGAATCCCGCGAGCCAGCACTGCGCTAGACTCTCGGAGTGATTTCAAGCATAAAATATTACCGAGTCAAATGTGATCATAACGTAACGCGATAATTGGCTTAGGAAAAATCAGAAAGACAACTTAAATTTTACTATTACTATTATTACTGCATACTGCAATTTAAAATAAAATTTAAAGTATCTCGTTTTTAATAATAATTGGAAACCATTTTCTTCGAAGACGGTATTATTTAAAGAGATAAATAAAACTTTCGATCTAAAAGATTTCTTCTGATATACTTACTACAGCTGCGTTAAACTGCTAACATCTGTTGGGCACCGTATCAAAAAGTGAAGCTTTATAAGACATCGAACTTTTAGAATTAGCTGTTCGCGGAGTTATCCTTTATAATTTGGAGAGAGCATTACGAACTCTAAATATAACTTCTTCTATTTTTTAACTATGAAACTATTTTTAAAACTATAATATTACTTTTTATATTTTTGAATTCTAAAACTTCTACCATAAGAGAGTTGTCGCAAACAAAAAAAAAACTTTTGTAACTTAAATCTAATTTAAACCTGTTAAACAAATATCTAATGCACGTGAGTAAAAACAATTCCTAAAAGAAAATTGCTTAAAAATCTTAAAGTCTAATGAGACTTAAACAAGTTGGTTGCGTGCGTTATACATATGTATAAAGCGAAGCGTACATAAAGAAAACACTCTCCCGACCATCCCGTAGATGGTAGAATTTCCATTCTTCACTTCTGCTCGCGGTCTGTTCGCGGTCCAGCGTAAGCACAGATGCGCGTTCTTGAAAACGCAGAGAAAAGGCGCGGCTTGAGAACGAAAATAGCGCGCGCGTTGAAGCGGACGCTGGGACGACGCAAGTGACGACGACGATGACAACACGTAGAGCACGTACGGCAGTCGTCATCCCGACGATAATCGCTATTATCGCAATGATAACGCGTATATATGTAATTCGATTGTGATTCTACAGATTTCAAGTAAAACTGTCGCTGACCAAAGGAATAAAAAAAGAGAGAGTGAAGCCGACGCGACATTTGACCAAGTCTGAGTTTATTTAATGCTCGATAAAATCGCGTTAAAAAAACGTAATGGAACAAGATAGTCGAGAGTAAACGACAAACGCGATTATCGATTAGGACTGATGATTCTACATAAAAAGACTGTTAGTGTCATATTTTCAGACGGTTACTTCTTATCGCAAGAGACGCCGAAACTACGTGCCAAGGTCAATAGCACTATAAAATGCTTTATAGGTACCGTTTGTATAACCATTTATGAGATACAAAATAAATGTAAAAAAATATGTTCTATTTTTCTTATATAAATAAATAGAATGTTACATATAAATATATATTGTCTTTGCCGTAATCTTTACATTTGTCTTTTATGATCTTTTCTATATTAAATTTTCAATTTTATTCCAATTCAAGTTTTGATACGCGTTTTTATTCGATTTATTTAATAGCGTTTCGAGAGAAGAAACGTGAAACAATATACCTAATTATTTACAATTTTTCGGCAAATCTAAAGGACCCCGTATTAACCTTATGGAAAATGGCTCTCGGTGGAATTGACTAAAATTATAGTATGTTGTTCTCCTTGATGTCCTGAACAAAAATCTCAATGGTCACAATGTTCTAAAATCTGCAGTTTTTTGAGCTACAAAGGTTCTCTATGACAATGATAGTCTATCATTGATAGATTATTATTAGTCATATGGTCTGCGTGTGTGTTTACGTGGATGTTTCTATGTTTTTATGCGTATGTTGCGTGAAAGTACGTCTATGCGTGTTTGCGCGCGCGCGTAAAAAATAAAAAGGGGAAATTCAAGCAGAACAACATACTATAATTTTAGCCAATTTCAGCGAGAGCCATTTTCCATAAGATTACGGGGTCCTTCCTTCGAAAGACAAAAGCAAACATTCCTGCGAATAAACCCTGCGATGATGACTTTTAAAGACGACGCGAATTAAAAGTTAAGAGAAGCGACACGATAACATTACATTAAAATTTAATTATTTCAAACGTTTGCCGTAATTACCGCGATAAAATCCGATTAACTGAATTAATCTCGTAAGAACTCGCGGTAGAAATGAAAACACCTTGCTCTTCTAGAACCGTATCGCGCGTAACTTTCAAGTAGGAAACGACACGGCAAAACAACGGCGGCGATCGATAATGTGAAATTATAGTGCGATATTAATTAATGTACGATCGGGGTAGATTAAAAACTACATCTTTATTGCCGATAATCTATGGCGATCTTAATACCATAAAGGTTTTCTTCCAAAAGGGAGGAACTTGAGCGCGAGTACTTGATAGGTATGAATATAACACGTGGGCGGGGCGTCGGTATCCGATAATGCAAATTTCTATCTTTGGCGACGTTAATCTCTCTTTCTCTCCTTCCATCTCGTCGCGGTTCAACGTTCAATGACTTTGCGGATCGATGGGATAATAATAATAATCTCGATAAATTGACAATATATTCAGATATATTTAAAGCGGGTTAACGATGACATTTGCGATAATTAAGACAAATTGCGAGCGCGGAAAAAAATGACGATATCGGATATGCCGATCCTAAAATTAAAACGCTGTTTGCACTTTAGGTGTGTCGTTATGGCTGTTGGGGAAAAGCGGTATGTTTGGTTGCGAGACGCCTATCCTTGATATGTTTCTCTTCTCGGCGTTAATCAGCGCTGTCGATCCCGTAGCCGTGCTAGCCGTCTTTGAGGAAATCCACGTGAACGAGATACTCTACATCGTCGTGTTCGGGGAGAGTTTATTGAACGACGCGGTCACTGTGGTGAGTATTACATTATTTACATTATATGATCCTGCCCCGTCAAGGAGTTTGTTGCGTAGGTAGCACGCGGCGCTGTAGAAATCTCTATCCTTTTGTGTTGCAAACCGTTGAAGGTCTTCGATATTTAGAGAGGCGAAGATTAAAGCCGATCAGTCCTAATCGCTCGGTCTGCGAGTACGAGATTTCTGCACGCGTCTGATAAGTAAGCGTAAAGAAAGTGGAATACATTTTTTTTAGAAGTATTTACAACAGATACATAAAAAAGCATCAAATGTATTCCAATAATTGCAATGAAAGATAAAATAGAAAATTAATAAATGAGAATATTAAAAATTTTTAAAGAATTAAAATTCGAATATAAATAAATAAAACAAATTTACACTGAGAGAAAAAATAGTTGCAGTAATCATAATTACTATAATTTATAATTATTTTTGGACCAACCACATTTTTATAGTTATTTCAATAATATAAATTAAGATTGATTTTATTAAGGTTCTCATAATCATAATTGATCTTTGTACAAATTATAATATTGTCAAAATGAGATTTTAATTTAATAAGTTGTATTAATAACCACAAGTAGTTTTGTAATTGGCATCAATATGAGCATATTATTATTACCAATATTATAGTAGTAACTACTATTAGAATGATATTTCTGACTATAATTATTCACTATGTAATTATAGTCGCAAATACCACATACTTTTTTCTCAGTGTATATTTTTTTAAGAGAGATTTAATTTTCTCAGTCATATTATATTTTACATTAACAATCGCACAAAATCAAAGTATACTCAACAATATATCAAGGAAAGATAACGATAACTACTCTTCAATTATTTTGTCTGCGATAATGGTATCTTTTGCGCTTTTCGCATCCGGTCAGGATTGACCCTGAAGTTGACATAGATTAATATTCTCTCACTCTGACATATCACAATTTGGAATATCTGATAAATAAACGGAGATGGAATATAGCAAAGCTTGACACCGTCCCAAATGACAATCACTCGGGCGAGCGATCGATATAACATTGATCATGCTGCGTCCATAAGCGCGAGTCAAGTACCAAATACCTTCGCTTCGCTTAAAAATTAATATCGTATTTGCCCGCGAACTGTACGTCTGCGGTACGTAATGCTTCGCTTGAATAAAACAAGACATATAATGTAAACGCCTTTTGTAAACACGACGGTTAAAACCGTCGCGACGATTTTAACAAACGCCGTCGCCGATACTGACGTTTTGACGATTATTAATATCATTCATACACTATTAACTCTCAAAAAGTATCTGTTTCTTGCTCAAGCAAGAAAAATGTAACATTTCAAAGCGCGGTGGTTTCCAGAAATTCATTCATTCCGTTGCCAATTTTATTCGTTACGTATAGCGGAACTAAATGCCCTTACAAATAGACCCAATATTCCTGCTCTGTACTGTATTTATAGTTTGTATTATTTGCAATGTCGTTAATCGATCGTTCGAAAAAGTGTTGTGCCTTATCGTAAAAATCAGGTCGCGCTAGCTAAGAATGGTAATGTGAAATAGCTTGGTGCCGTTAACGATCCCCGGCCGCCTATTAGTTTCGTGCTGTTGCGAGGCAGAGCGAAGGAAAGTGTCAGGGGTTACTGCGACGACCGAGTAAAAGGCCATTTAATACGAATACGCAGGTGCTCTATCACATGTTCGAGACGTACAGCGAGATGGGCCCTTCCAGGATCATCTACACGGACGTGCTAGCCGGCCTAGCCTCGTTTTTGGTGGTAGCGATCGGTGGCACGGTCATAGGTATAGTTTGGGGTTTCGCCACCGGTTTCGTCACCAGGTTTACGCATCAGGTGCGCGTGATCGAGCCGATCTTTATATTCGTGATGGCGTACTTGGCATACCTCAGCGCGGAGATCTTCCACTTGTCCGGCATATTGGCGTAAGTAAATCATCGACTTTTCGACACGCCACCTTGGCATCTCCAGCCTCGAGATGCGTTTCAACGAATGCGCTAGCTAAATCGAGAAATCGAGAGAGCCAACAGCTCATTTCTCTCTATCGCGACGTTATCGGGACTATTTAATCGTGAATATTGAAATATCTTTCGACGGTATCAATTTCAAGAATACGTTGCAACAACTTGTTGCACAGATCCTGGCACGACTTTGCGGAAATTGTAAGGAACTGAAATAAACGCCAAGAATTATCTGCCGCGGGGGAAATATTGGGTGGATCGGTGCCGAATAGAATTCTAAACAGTATGTCTTAATTCCCGCAGTTACGTCCGTTATAATTACTCGCGTTTGCGGATGAGATTCACTCTGGCGAGCTCTGACTCTATCGAAACGACGACGATTGCCAGCGCGCTGCTCGTAATTCGCGATCCTTTTATTTCAGAATAACCTTCTGCGGTATTACCATGAAGAATTACGTTGAGGCCAATATATCGCACAAGTCTCACACGACTGTTAAGTACACGATGAAGATGCTGTCGAGCAGTTCGGAGACGATCATATTCATGTTCCTCGGGGTCGCCACGGTGAACAATGCTCACAACTGGAACACGTGGTTCGTTGTCATGACGATAGTCTTCTGCTCCGTCTACCGGGCCGTGGGTAAGTAGAGACGAGATTTGTAGGAGGGTCAGAGAAGGAATCCTCCACACACATGCACCCACACACACACATACAGTCCTACACTGAGAGAAAAAAAATAGTTCAGCAACTATAATTTATAGTTATTTTTAGATTCAATCACATTTTTATAGTTATTCAAACAATATAAATTATGGTTTAACATTTTATTAAAGTCCTCATTATCATAATTTTATCCATGCAACTTATAATACAGTTGTTATTAATTAAAACGAGATTTCAATTTAGTAAGTTGTACTATAAAATAATGTAATAGCAACCACAATTGGGATCACTATGAGCATAAAAATTATATTCCTGACTATAGTTATTTTATGCAATTATAGTTGCAAATACCACATACTTTTCTCTTAATGTACCTTTGAATAGGTATGTAATATTACGAGGGATTACGTTTCTCGAGTTGCAACGTGCTCTTAAGTGTTGCATACATATTTAATGATAGTTTCTAAAGCTCCTCAGTATTTTTATGACACAGTTCCACGTTTTTGGACTCGACTTGTAAACATTGGAAAATTACAATTTATGTAATTTTCCAATGAAAAGAAAATTAGCTCGTAATACCGTTTGGCGTGGAAAAAGTTCAGAAGAGAGGGAAACGAGAAAAAGTAGCGTGATAATAGCGAATTCATGTCGAAGAATTCTTACACGATCGTGTGGGCCTTGACCGGGCCAGCTGGACGGGCGTTAAGGGTATCGTTTCGCTGGCAAAGCGGAATGGCGTGTAAAGCGATATGGTTAAACGATGAAATCATAATGGAACTTAAGACAATTGACTCCTACTTACACGAGTATCTTACGTCACTCTCGAGCGACGCGCTTCACTTATGGCTTCTTGCTTTAACCGGACAATTTGTCACTTGACCGTGTGGAAAGTGCGGAAAGATGAGGGCAGGCCTGTGAGATGCCATCGCGTTCCATTACAAGCATTACAACAGCGCACTTGACGTTTCACGCCTTTGTAATAGGCAATTAACGATCGTTGCTAATTAAATAAATCGATCGAGATTGAAATGGAGTCTAGCAGCTATAAGATATAACGCTCTATGCTAGAAAAATTATAAAATTAAGAAAATTATCTTAGTAAACATTATACACATTATTACAACTTTCTATTTGACAATATAAATGTAACATACATTGTGAGAAAAGATTGTGGTATTTGCGACTATAATTACACAGTAAAATAATTATAGTCAGGAATATTATTTTTATAGTTATTACTATAATGTTGATAATAATAATCATATGTTCATAGTGATGCCAACTTTGAAAGTACTTGTGGTTATTATTTCATAGTACAACTTATTAAATTAATCTCGTTTTGGTGAATGACAACTATATTATAAGCTGCATGGATCAATTATGAATATGAGGACTTTAATAAAATGTTAAACCAACTATAACTTATATCGTTGAAATAACTATAAAAACGTAATTCCGTAGGTCCAAAAATAATTATAAGAAACAAATTTAAATGCCATTTTTTCGCCCATGAATGGAAATGTAATTAACATAGTGAATTTTATAGATTTCAACCTGTTGAATACGATGGTACTAGTAGTTTCATTAAAAATGTGAGGAACATTGTCAAATTAAAGTCTTAATTTCTTACCCTGACTACGTTATGCGACTTATCGACAAATTAAGATTAGCCTCGCAACACGATTATAATATTGTGAATATGGAACTCAGTAAAATGATATTATTGATAGTTTTGAACGGAAATAAAATAGCTGGTGTAAACTTGCGGATGCTACTCAATTTTTAGAACTTTGAAATATAATCACATATGCTATTGTAAACCGCTCTCAGTCAGAGACAACGAACAAGAACATGGCGGTTTTCTATCCCCATTTTTATTTTTCAGTTCTTTTTGTTTTTTTAATTTTTTTTCTTCTTCCATCGTATTCAATAGATTGAGATCTATAGGATTCACTATGTTTTTTAAGTTTTCATTCATGGGCAAAAAATGGCATTTTTTAAACATTGTTCTTATAGTAATTTTGTGGCAACTATTTTTCTCTCTCGATACAAACGTATCGAGAGTTGTATATAATAGTTATATTGTTGAGTAGGAAATTATAATATTGATGCAGTGTTACTGTTTACATCAACAACAATACGATCAGAGATTCTCAGAAAAATTCGTCTCAATTTGTAAGCTGTGCTTATAAAATAATGCTCTACGTTTTTAAAGGAGATATTACAGCCGCAATCACCCTCGGATTTGTGTTCCAGGCGTGATAGTGCTGACAGCGCTGGCAAATCAGTTCCGGCTGCACAAATTGGACAAGGTCGAGAAATTCGTCATGTCCTACGGCGGTCTACGCGGCGCCGTAGCGTTCGCCCTGGTGCTGCTTATAGATCCCAGACACGTGCCTCTGCAGCCCATGTTCGTCACCACCACCATCGCCGTCATCTACTTCACCGTGTTCATCCAGGTAGGGTCCTACGATCCTCGCATGCGATGTGTGACATGATCGCGAACGTGATGATCCGTGACGAATTCGACGATGTGAATGCAAAACGCACGTGAGTCATTGCGTAACGACGGGTGTTCTTTCACAAAGTGCAAGATTGCAGACCTTGCCGGAGTAAATCGGGCCAAGCCGCAGTCAGCGGCGTCTTTCACCGATGACTCGCGCGTATTTTGAGACGCACGCCAAAGGTGGCACGCGTTCCGAGAGGGAGGACAGGATTATTTCATCGGCGAACGGCGGAGGTGAAAAAAGAAAGTGATCACCTGTTAGATGGACGGATGATCCATCCGTTTGATCGACAGATTAATGAGCGGCGCGAGATACAAAGATGCCAGTCGCAAAAAAAGCTCGGCTCTGCACGTGTGCTTTGTTGCGCGATCGATCGGAAACCTAATATCTTTACGCCGCACACACTTGAGCATACACTTTTGCGTCAAACGTTTTATCAGCCCCGCGCGCGCGTTGCCACGCTCTGCTCGACGCCGATAATCCGCGCCGGGCACGGCTGCGTTCGCTCGCGACGACGCCCATGTGTAACGCGCGCTCTTATTTTTAGGGAATCACCATCAAACCCCTCGTCAAAATCCTCAATGTCAAGAGAGCCGAGAAGAGGAAGCCGACGATGAACGAGAGGATTCACGAGAGAGTACGTATAATATCGCATTCGCCATTGCTGTAATTTATTCTCAAATAGCACAGACGATCATTAGGAATTCAAAAGGGATTCACTTTAAAAATTTTTTTATGAATTAGTATAAACAATAAACTATTCTAAATGAATTAAAAAACAAATCCTTTTGAAAAGGATTCCGTAGAAGTATTTAAAAAGAATTCCTTTTCTATCGAAAAAGAATTTATGACATAAAAGCGAATTCTCTTCTTGAAAAAATTCATAATTCGTGAATTCAAAAAGAATTCTTTTTGGATTCTCTGTACTATCTAGATGATCGTTATGATTCAAAAAGAATTTACTTAAAAAATTTTTTTATAAATTAGTGTAAACAGTAGACTGTTCCAAAAGAATTCAAAAGAATTCCATTCGAAGAGGATTCCATAGAAGCGTTTAAAAAGAATTCTTTTTATATCCGAAAAGAATTGATGAGCGAATTTTTTTTGAATTCTTAAGAATGTTTTTAGAACAGAAATGGGAG
>VBVR01001672.1:0-28171 GCA_011638315.1 Tetramorium parvispinum | reverse complement strand
AAATAAAAGACATTGATTCGCTATACTTATAAAGTTCGGTTTAAAATTTTTTTAAAGTAACCTTTAAGATTATTTTAAATAAAAGTTTAAAGTGTCCAAATTTACCTTACGGATTTTTTAAGTTTACTGTAAAATTAAATTTTAAGGTTTTCTAAAGTAAATTTTCCTAAGGGGTATCGGAAAAAAAAGTTAAAAGGTGAGCAACGCAATCGGAAAATTAAGTTTCTCTTCCTGGGGAATATATCAATGCTTCTACTGCGAATCTATTAACGCTAATTAAGTACGTGGATTTTCGGGCAGCACTAAAGCGTGTCTGTGATGACTTCGTGGGTCGCGGCCATTATACGCGAAATTACACCAGCGCGCTCATTATTCCATAATGTCACAAACTCGTCTGCACTACTCGGTGCGAGCGGAAATTGTTACTGTTCACGTTATTAACGTCGTCGGGGCTATTGTGATGATTACGATTATTATTTCATTGCAAAGTGATTGCGTCGCCCTCCCCGTTTTTCGATTTATTAACTCGTATACTTGATAATAACTTCCGTTTCGGATAGCGACCAGTTAACAACTTTTAACACAATATGAGCTCATTCGCCACCGTGCATATGATTGAGATAAAATATCCAAATAATAGAAATAGAACCTGTGCATTTATAGAAAAATATAAAATAGATATGTTAAACCAAAAAATATAAAATAATTAACGTCAAGGAAAACACTTTCTCTCTAGATAATTTTCATATAAATATTTGATGCTCTTCAAAAAAATGTAATTTAATTTATTATCCGAATCTGATACTTTTATAGTAGACTGATATTATAATTACTGTATATCGAGACTTGTATCTCCACGTATTAATTTTCATTACGATACGCGTTAACACGGGGTAGTTTAGAATCTTCCTTTTGTGTCGGATCGCAGACACTTCGTTGGCCGACATATCGTAATAAGAGCGGTTCGCGGTCTGCGGCCCGGCGACGTTATTGCCGAAAACTACGGACCGATATTTACGAAGAGGACCCTCGCCGAGCGTCAAAGGACACTGGCGGGAAGGTATTGGTTCCGGTGTACGTGCAAAGCCTGCCAGGAGGATTGGCCGCGCTTTGAGAATCTGACGAACGATTCCGTCAGGTTGAGGTAAGTCCATTTAAATTCTCCGAGATCAAGCTCATTAACGAAGTAATTTAATTTAATTAAACGAACGATCGTATCGGCGCTCCGCTTAAGTTTCCCTCCGGCTGAACGGCTCCGTGTCGACAGATTAGCGAAGTAATGTCTATCGGAAGTAATGCAAAAAGTTACCCATTAACGACGAATGTCTCGAAACGTACGCGCCTTGTGTCGCGGCGCACATTTTAATTAAGATGCTTAATTTTTACTTTCGCGTCGTTTAACCAAAAATTTCTGGCCCGAAAAGAATCGAAAGATGTTGGTAAACGACGGTAACAAGTAAAAGCACAAGAATATCATACGAGAGAAATAACAAGCGTCCGAAAGAGAAAGAGAGTGAGTGAATGAGAGAGAGAGAGAGAGAAGCATAGAGAGTGACAGAGTTAGCAGATGTTTTTTCGAGATCGTTAAAAACCGCAAGTCCTGATGAGGCGAGTTCCTCAAAAGGAAGAAGCGCCTGTATCGTAAGGATGTTCCTGTCGTCAAAGGTACTTCTGTTCGTCGTCGTAAGATTCTTATACCAACTCCAACGACACGACCAGGTGCTTTTATCAGTTTCACGGTAATTTTCTGGGTAGTAGCACTACTCTACTCGTTACGTTGCGTCTTTTACATCAACAACGGAGCGCGGCCCCGAGGACGGTATTTTCTTTTAGAGAAATAAACCACGGAGGTTCCTTTTTGAGAGCGTCAGACAAAAGTTCAATTACGAGTAATTATTTCATCATCACGCTAACGCAAATGTAATTCTTTTAAGTGCACGTCTCAGCAGTTTTCTCTTTGGGGGAATGATTTAATACCGAATTTAATACTAAAGCATCTTTATATTTCGCATTTTTTCTGATATGCTATATCTTTAATTAGCAAGCCGAATAGGTAACAAAGCCACGTTTTTCAGACAATCACAAACGGAGTATGTTTCTATATTTTAATTTTTTGTAGCTTTGCGAATATACAAAATAATGCAAGAAATAGGAAAATTGCGATGAAAAAATGATTTTTATTTTCATTAATAAGGAATAAGAATAAAATCGATTTTAAATCGTTATTAAAACATCATAGTTAGAATTCTTTTATAAGTCAAAGACCATAATAAAAAATTATTATAATTTATATTAAATTTTTCAGCATTAAAAAATTAATATTATTTTCAATAGAAGAATAATTTTGTAGAAATTAATTACAAAATGGAAGATACGTCAAACCTAAATTGGAATTCGATTTGATTTTGACAACAATTTGATTTTTATCGACGATACTGTAATAAAATCTTGGCGACGAGGAAGAATCCGTGAAATATCTTTTTGACGTTTTTCCTCCCCGAGGTGTCCTACGGCAGGATGCAGCGGACTACACTCGCGGTTCTGGCAGGGTAAGCCGATAAAATGCCCGGACTGTCAAAAGAAAATCTGCTTGGAGGATCGGCTCGCATGCCTACGGGAGTGCGAGGCGCTCTACGACAGTGGATTGGCCGAGATGGAGGACGAGAGGGTCGACAAGGCGATCGGGATACTCTGCGACGCCCTGAAGAGATTTCACCAAGTCGCCTGTCCGCCGCATCGGGACACACACCTGGCCGAAATTGCTTTAAGCTCCTGTCTGGCTGACTACGGGAATACTTGGCGACCGGCGGCGCTTTGAAGAGCGCACTGGCGGAGAAGGAAGCTGACTTGAACGGATTCGGTAACCACGCGGGCGACCGCGGCGGTTCCAAGATGTTCTTTGAATAAAAGAGGGACGCGTTTGATCGTAGGACGTGGACGTTGGTCGGGCCAATTTGGCCGGAGCACTCTGCGATACGCTGAAACATATACTTGGCCAATATTCTGTATTACATTTCAGAAAATGTATTGTTTATTAAAGTTTTTAAGAATATTAAATTTACATGCTTCCCTCCGACTTTGTCGTCGATTGACTTAAAAAAGTAGAAATAAAAGCAACGCTAAAGTCAATCAATAAAATGTTAGCAATACTCTTTTTACCTTTGCAAAACTGATTAACGATTTCTAACTTTTGATTTTAATGGCTTAAAAAAAAAACCATCGAAAAACCATCAAAGTACATACTCGGGATTTTCTGTAGCAGTTCTTCCTCGGCTTACAGCGATTTGGATCGAACTTTGCGCGGGATAGAGGAACGTTATCTTTATTGCCTTTATAAAATCGCCAAGCAATGTAATAAAAACCTCCCGCGGGAGGATATAGAATGAAAGGATTCCGCCCGCCGCGCGAACGGTGTCACGTCGCCCGCATAACGTCGTACAATTTGCACGCGTTATTACCCACCTATACACACGCACTGTACTTGCGGCCTCTTGTATTCGCGACGATTATCGGCACACGGACAGGAACAGATAGCGATAATTGATATTGCGAGCGTGAAACGGCTGCGCGGAGTAGATGTTCGGTATCGGGAAATTAGCGGCCGAGGCGTTTACCGAGGCGTCGACCTGGAAGCCAACTTTTTTAATTTCGCCTGCACACAGAGCGCAGGCAATCAATTGGTTCATCCGAGATCTCTCCTGATTGCCTTCGCCGTGTGTATATCCCGTGTACGTGCATGTGTGTGTAGGTGTGTGCGCACGTTTGCACAGTGTATCGTATCTCTATCTGTGAAAACATACGGTCGGGGAGTTTCTGATAAGTCGTACGGCTTTTTGCTCTTACATCTTCCTCTCGTTCTGCCGATCGTGAAAAGCATGGAATTCTGCCAATCTTAACGTTAAGAAATCCCGTCGTCTCGTTTAACAACTACGTCGTGGAAGTATTTACGATAGAACCCCCGAAGAACGTCAAGAATTATTTACAGTGAAATAATCAAGAGCCCTTTTCATTCTTCATTTTACTTTTATAAAAATTATAGTAAATTGAAGTGTACATTTTTAAATCCCTTGTACCTTCTCTCTCGGCTTGTTCTTTTTTTTTTCTTTTTAAAATAAAATGGTTTTTCTTTCGGATATGCAGACGACGCTCTCTTGCATGATAGACCGTGTATTTATCATCGCATGCGGCAAAAAATGCGTACAGACTGCCGGATGTACATAGCGGTTGCGTGCTCACGTATTACGTATATTATACATCCGGATTAAAGGACTCAAATCCAACCCGTTAACCTTTTTCTTCTGTTCGTGACAATCGCTGGTCGCTCTATAACGGCATGTTGAGTCGTTATTTTCGAGGGAGCAATATCATGCACTGCGCAATATCTGTATCGGTTATACGATAAGTGCATCAGCGAATTCTCAAGCTGCTTCTATGATCATTTATATGTACATATAAAATATAATATGAATATTTTTTTAATATAAGGACTTATTATGAATATTTAATTCTTATGAAACTCTGTTGCAATAATAATGTATGTATATTTTTAAAAATATAATAAAATTAATTAATTATATATTATAACATAATTAATTCTGCATTAATACAAAAATATCTTTTTTTATAAATGTCTTTCTAATATTCATATACTAGTAAAAATTCTGAAAATCTTAATTTCGAGAATTCAAGATTTTAAGTCGTGAAAGACAAGAATCTCGAATATCGAGAATTATTGAAAATTGGAGAGTTTGATCTCTAAAAGACATGTATATGACGAAAGTATGATAATTTTATTTAGTAAAGAGCATTTGCATTTGCATTATCTAAAATTGTTCCGCAATCGAACTGAACAATCTTCGAATCTTTCCCACGTATCGATGCAAAGATTTTTCGAGCGAATCTGCATCTTTAAAGCAAAAGCCTTCTGCTTCAAGGTTTAAAAGCACGTTTCGAAATGAGAAAAAAATTTCCCCCATATGCGTAGAGTCGCATAGATAACGCATTTTGCCCTGCAGACAAATGTAAAATTTAACATAATCGTTAAAGCATGTACGAGCGTTGTTCGTTGCGGATCGGGCAATTTATAATTCATAATGACGAATCTGTAATATCGTAGCCGAATCCGTTGTGTCAATTATGTTGTCGGGTACGGTTACTGCTGATCGTTGCTATACGAGATTAACGCTGGGACGGAAAATTAATTTATATACCTTGCGAAAGGTGATTAAGTGCCACCGTAATACCGGTATTATTGGAAATTCTCCATGACGGGAATGCATTATACCTATAACTTCTCCCGGGCTCCGATCAACATCGCCGCGTGAAATTACACATATGTGAAATGCGTACGTATGTACAATTCCGCCGGGGACTCGTCAATTGCATTACCTCAGAAATTCCTCCGCGGTGGAATTAAAGATTAAATATCTGATTCATATTCAATGGCGAATTTTCGCAATATTCCGTCTGTAATTTCACGACCCTGTAGAGCGTGCCATTTTATTTCAAGTATGCTGTAAATCTCGGAATTTCATGTAGGATAAATTGATACTGGGTAATTGAATGAAATTTATCAATGCACATACGCATACTTCCGCATATTAATTTAACTTAAAATTTCATTTTTACCGACATTCACGTTTCACTCGACCCAATCATAATTATATTTTCAATAAAATTGCGGATTCCTCGTAGATATATTTCTGCACTTTGTGAGCGCGGTGTTTACGGTGTTTACACGATGATAATCGAGGTAATAAGGAACATCGGGATAAACGAGGGGATCGAATGAAACAGAACGCAATGTTCGATTTATGATTTTTGCGATTTTTTTGGTGGATTTATTTTTTATAATGCACATGTTTCTCGTGAAAAAATTAAATTCCGTGTATGAAATTAGCATTTAGAGTTTCACGTTTCGGTACAAAATTCATTGGGGGAAGGGGGGGGAGTCAGTCGACGGACGACTGTATCTCGGGACACGCTCGGACGACGACGTCGTGCCCGGCGTCCGTCGAGGTCTTTTGATGGATTTTCTCTTATTTATTTTTTTTCCTTTATCTCTCGAAAGAGTTGAACGTCTCCTCGATCGGGATTTCGCTTCTTTTTCTCCTGCTCCTCTCTTTCGCTTCTCGTCCACGTTTTGCCGGTCTTCTCTCTCTTTCTTTCTCTCACTCGCGATATATAATTAACTCGAGTATCGCCTTTATTCGCGCGAAACTCGAATCGGATCTAATTGACTGTCGCGACGTGATACCCCTTTTTATTGCGAATGTTTTTGCCCGATGGACACGCGACGCGAATACACGGCGGAAATTTCGAGCGAGAAGGATCGCGCGCGATCACGGCTCTTCCTTCCTTCCCGAAGTATCCTCTCTTCGGCGGAGAAGGACGGAGTTTTCGTTCGGCGTGTCCTGTCGGACGAGCGACCCGAGTCTCTCCGTCCTCCTCGGTGACGAGAACCGAAAATAACATCGATGACGAAATTGAGAAATCTTGCAAACGCGGATACACCGGCCGTCAAATCCGTTGCGGCGTTCGGAGAACGCGGGATCTCCGAACGCCGCAACAATCACGCGCGCGCGCGTGCGATCGAACGCTTCGTATGTTAAAGAATCTCAACAGGGATGCAAATTCCCGAAAGGGAAAGGTATTTAACATACGAAACACCGGCTCACGGGGAAATCGGCTCTCTTCCGCTTTCCCCGCGAGCTTTCCGCAGGATGTTCGGCGGTTAATGGACCGCGCGCGCGCGCGCGCACTTATGCGTGCCCGCAAATCGAGTTCCCGTCTCCGCGAAACTTTCCGCGTCACCCGATCGTAAGCCCGTCTTTCAACTTTTTCGCAACGAACATGTACGCGATCGCGATTGACTGACGGTCGCTTGTCGAGACGTGTCTCGACAACGGCGATAAATCCGAACGACGAAGTACGCAAACTGATTTTCTCGGTTACTACACCCCGGGTTTCATTTTTTTTTCTCGCCCATCTCTTTTCTTTTTAACCGCGTAGTGAAGTTTAGCTGCTGGATTCCGCTCGTGATTCGTTTTCTTTCGGTTTCTTTTTTTGTCCTCACGGCTTTGGTTTTCGTTTTAACTCTGATATTCACTGTTAACACATGCATTGTTCTTTTTTTGCAGTTACGATCGCACGCCCGTTTGGCGTGTCGCTTAAAAATTTTTGCTTGTTCCGCGCCTCTCTCCTTCCCAACGTCTCAAGAGGCCGTCTCTCTTGGATTTCTTTTTTCTTTTTTTTTATATTTCTTTCTACCGTGTTTTTTCGTGGGAACGCGCGGTTACGTTAGACAACGGAGGATGATTACGTTAAACAACGCGGTCCGAAGAGTCGCCACGGGCTTTTGTCCCAACGGACGCGGATTGCGGTGTAATAGAAAAGCAGAAAATACGCGCCGGGTGACACGTCGATCGATGGCATCTCGTGTCCGTTGGGTTTTTCCTTTACGTAGTCGAATGATAAAAAAAAAGATATATATTATCGGCGACCTCAGAGTAGGATCGGCGTTCGATCACGCCTCGCTTATTTCATTTCGGTTGTAAAAGTGCTGCAAATGTATATAAACGCGCGTCCGCCGTAACGTAACCGCGTGTTTATCTCTCTCCACTTGGCACCACACTCACGCACACACTCTCTCTTTCTCTCCCTCTTTCTCTCTTTTTATTATTCCCTTAAACCGCTAACCCTGACCAATCGGATGTTTCGTACCACGAGGTACCAGAACTTCTCGATCTCTCAGATTTACACAAACGAAAGTTATTATGCAATTTTACGAAGACTCAACAACACACTTGGGTTTCGGTGGCGTGGCAAACGCTACTTCACAAACGGGAGACAGTGAGACACAATTAAAGACGATCATCGTGATGATATATACGGTAATATCTCGGGCGGAATTCTCCTGCCGGTACTTAGACAGAGGATACGACTATCGCGCGTCAGTGGTGGCAAGTTGAGACAAACTGTATTCGCGAGCAACGATTCTGAATATGCATAGCCGTCGACGCGAACGGCGTGCATAAAATCCACGCCAGTACCGTCTCTCGTGAAAATATGCGATTCCGTACGTATTTCGCACACGCCGGTGCATTCATTCGCGCGCGTCATCTGAAATCGTTCCTCATTTGCGAATACATTTTGCGCATCACCGGTCGACGAGGACAGAATTACACGACGACGGAAACAATAAACACCATGTATCAGTAACGCTACACCCAAACGACACGAAGACGTGTGTAAGATTAGGATGCCTTGCTCTAATGGATCTTCGGGAGTATCGTGATGATCTCGCAGACCTTTGTGTCGCCTGGATATAGACGGAAATTAGAAATCAATAAAGTTTCGCCAAATATAGAGATGCCAAATATAGAGATTTTCCTTTTTAATTTTTTTTTAGAGAAAGTAGACGTATATATTTATTTTATTTATCCGTCGACGATACTACAAACTAAAATTTTAAAAATTAGTTTCATGCAAAATGATATAAAGTTTGTTTTCTCTCTCTCACACACTTATTCGCGCACTTCTTCGTACTCTCATGACAGTCTACGATATTCGTATTGTCAGTCGAGCCGATGTATGTGATACGCCCGGCTCTTGTTCCGTAAAGTCAAATCTAGTCGATTGCCGCATGCAAGCGGTCAGTGATTTAATATAAAAAAACGACCTGCCCAGTGCATGGTCGACCGACGTCAATTCCAGAAATAACCGAACGATTTACTCACACGCGGAAATCTGTGAGGTTTCACGATGAAAAGCCGTTCTCTGTGCTCGCAACTGGCTCAAAGTGCCTTTAAGTTCGATGAACACAAATGATAGAATATAAGTATACACATTGCTTTGTCGAAAAAAAGAACGCATCTTAATACATCGTGAATCGCTCGCAACCTGAGAAGGCTCACGTGATACCTCACGAGTTTTCGCGCCCAATTCCATTACTAATCCAATAATGCATAGTCAAAACAATAATCGTTAATTAATAATATACCGCCGGAGACCCACCAGGGGCCAACATTAACAATTGTAAAAATATGGCCAAGATAAATGCTATTACAATAATCGTTTCTGCTTGTGATCGCCTGTAAAGTATAAGAAAATTGGAATCACGGTCACATTGTCATCCTCAAGTATCAAAATACTGCATTTATTCCATGCCTATTGGCCAATGGTAATCATCTTGCAATTAACAGTACAACTTTGAAATACTCAAGGATAATGATGTGATCACGGTGATTCCAACTCTTCTTACTGAAAGAGTGAAAGCAATACGGTAAGCTTATTAATTTCGAAATATAAGCTGAAAAGAAACGACTGACTTCGAGACAGACAAACATTCAAGTGGGATTCGTTTTTTTTTTTCCAGTGGTATCCACGTATCAGTTTTCACTACTCCTTTTGATAGAAAAGTCGCCGAAAGTGAAGAAAGTTCGCGGAAATGTAGCAATAAACTTAAATATCGTATATATATGAAAAACGATTTATAATACGCCTTGCCGGAGAAAAATTAGAAGTAATATACGAAACAAGAAATACACAAAAAACAAAAACAAAAAAAATATATAGATAAATCTATCTCTTGCCGCACTCGAATTATCGCTCCGTACTTCGTAATTGCTTTACCCTTCTGTCCGAATTCCCGAAACGAGAAGCACGAGGCCATTCCTAATGAGTTCTTTCAGCGAAATTGTTAAATCAAGCCTAGATATATCAGGAGTGAAACTATGTTATCTCGCTATAAAAGAACACGTCAGGCATAGCTGTACACCTCTCACTTTTCATACGTATCTTAATTTTAATTTGCTTTCGTGGAGAGAGTGTGGAGTAGTGTTTGTTGATTTCTTTTTTTGTTATATATTTTTTCTTTTTTAAGATTTTTTTTGCAATTGTTTTATAGCTGTTGTCGATGCTGCAGTGTATAACGGGTGTTGGTGTTATATGTTAAAAAGGAGTGTCCTGCGGTAATAGAGCGTTACTCTGTCTTGGTTAGGCGGTGCTTTCGGTAGTGGTGTTCTGCACCGGCTGGCTCTCCTGTAAACACACACAATTAACGAACATTATTCGTTGCGTAAGGAATGTAAGAGCAATATCACGAGAACTGCAATTATGCGACGCGTAATTAAAATATCTTTACTATAATCGTCTATACATCTGTGTAAGAGCTATGTGTAAAAAATGCAATTTCTTCTAAAAAAAAATAATAAAAATAACGCATGGAGGAAAGAGTAACAGAGAGCAAGAAAATATAAATCTCAGAAGATCTGCTTCGTTGATCACACCTAATGCCGGAAGTATAAGTGAAAACTGCGGCAACCGAGACGAGCTTCTGTGAGATTGAAAAGAAAAAAAAAAGAAACAAAAAGCGACGTTACCTGTGGAGCAGGGGCAGCGGCAGGTGCATCCGAATCTTTAGGTGCATCAGACTTCTGCTCCGACTGAAAAGAGTACAAAGAGACACGTGCAAACAGTGTGTGCTAAGCGCTACCGTAGTACGCTATCTGTATTTGTCGACGGATTCGCGCATTCGCAGTCTCCTAATCAAAAGCTTTCTCTCGTTCGTTTCAAATTGCAAAATCCCACGTCTACTGCGTCGATACTCCACTACGTCCGAATTACATATGAGCTTCCCAGAAGTTGAGTTGAATCAACTCCATGAAATAAAAGGTAAAGAGAATTGAAGTTATAAATTAATTGCATGTTTTTGTATTAAAATTAACAAAAGTATAAAAAGCGGAAATGACGATCAGCTTGATTTCTGAGAGGTTCATATGTATTAACTTCTGTTTATACAACTTGCATTTAAAATGCACGATTGAATGCACGTACGAAAAAGAAAATAAAATGTTGACGAGTGTAAAATAAAATGTTGACGAGTGCATCCATTGATGAAGAAATAGATATTTATAGATGTAATGTAAATGAAACTAGTGATTCGTGATATATTGCGACAATGTAGATTTTCATTCACTACAGTTATATTAATCCGTATATTTGCATGTACGCAAAGACGTATTCGTAAGCCAGATTGGCAAAGTCATCCGTTAATTGTCATCAGTAACTAATCTGAAGTAACATGTGTTATCTTCCACGTTGAGTAAGAAAGGACAGAAGCAATAATACCTTTGTGGATTTATCGCAGGACTCGGGAGGGATATCGGTGACCTGTGTTTGAAGAGGGGTGACGGGAGAGGAATTAGAGGATTTGCGTTTTGCGTCCGCAGATGGCAAATTCTCTACAGTGTTCGTCTGTTGGCTCGACGTCGCACGAGGTCGTCTTACTAATCGTCGTCTGTAACGTGGTCGTGGATTTCTCCGCGAATTACCGAGTTGTGCACTCTCGCCAACAGCCTCGTCATCGGTCACCTAATTTTTATAATATACCTAGTTTCGATATATGCAGGTGCTTTGCCGTTTGTAGAAAATTCGTTAGGATGCTCGTATAAAATACTTTATTGTTTTACAAAGTGTGATAAAAAAAAAGTTATTCACAAATAGCACAGAACACATACTCCGTGCGCAGATAATGCATTGGTATAAGGATTTATAGAATCTTACTGAAAATACGAGTATAATTTCTATGAAAATGCATCTAAAACAATATTCTTATAAGCCTAATACTACTAACTTTCCTTTCTTTAATTATAATAACTACCGTGCATATTTAAACAGCTAGTTCAGACTTTAAACACGATTTATCATTTGCAGGAATGCAAAATTGAAATAAACGAACGTTTACAATGTGCAAAGTTCGTTGATAACTATGGAATAATGCAGTACTGTTGTCAGAAAGAAATGACAAAGGGATAATATACACCATCTAGGTGCAAGCAACCGAAGTGAATTTTGTAGTGAACCGTGTTTGATGTAATAGAAATTAATGTACAGCAGAACAAAACTGTTCAAACAAAATTTTTAAACCGATTACAGATAAAAAAAATACGAGATATTTCATCAACAGTTCCAAGATTATTTTGAGAAATATCTTAATCAAAGAAAGAATATGTAAAATTTTTAATACAAGAATATGATAGTTACAAAACTAAAATATTTCCCTTGTATTTCAAATTGTTTCTATTTCAAACTAATATTACAAATTTGCCATAAACAATCAGATTGAAACAGCAAGTAGAATGAAATATGACATTACATATTCTTTATGACTCTTGTTTCTACGAAACATTTCGAATATCTTTTCGAGATGATACAATTTAATAAATTAAAAAGTATTAAAATGCATCTTAGAACTTTGGATGAAACAACGCGTAAGATTCAGGAAACATGCCGATTCGCAATTAACACGTTTAATTCGACATCTTTTCTCTACTAGCCGCTGTGACGATATTAAGAAACGCTAGCTTGGCTAGGGTTAGATACTAACCCTTACCTGGCCATCCTGGCTGCGGGGACGTCGTGGCGGACCACCACCTCTTCCCCCGCGGAAATTGCGGCGGAAGTAACGTCGTGATGGACCACCGCGTCCACGACCACCACCGCGCGGCGGAGCGCCACCCTCGCCGCCGGTTCCTTCTGCTTGCTCACCACCTTCGCCAGCATCTCCTTGTTGCTGCGCTGAATTGGGTCCGGATCGCCGTCCTCCACGGTAATAACCGTCATAATGACGACGCAGCCTATAACGACGCTGTTGCTGCTGTGGCTGGCCGCCTCCTTCGGCATTCGCGTCATCGCCGACCTTTCCTTCGCCTAAAATCATCAAACAGGTAAATCACTCTTAATGTCCGAAGAAAGAAACAAATTGAGATTTAAGCGAATGGCAGACAGCATACCTTGCTCGTAACCCTCCTGGCCGTCGCGTGATCTACGATTCTGTGGTCGACCGTTACCACGTCTTGGATACACCCAATGGATACCGCGATATCCACGACGTTTATCCGCGGCATAAGGTGAGCCTTTTACCGCTTCACCTGCTGGGCCGGTGACATTGGCGGCCTCGTGACCCTTTTCACCGATAACGACGTCAAACTCAACGACCTCGCCATCTCCCACGCTACGTACGGCCTTTCTCGGGTTGTTCTTGACGATGGCCGACTACAATTACACATAACGGCGATATATAGCGAGTTATCTTAAAAATATTGCTAATTAGCATTATTAAACATGAGACTTACTTGATGGACGAATACGTCTTCCTTGGTATCATTCCTGAAACAAACAGGACAAACAATTGTGTTAAAAGGAAAATCACATATTCGTATCTTTATTCTTATCTTTTCGTATCTTTAAAACAAATATTGCAATAGTATCATTAATTATTCTCATAATTAAGCGATTTCGTTGGCAAACAATTATTATATTCGAAACAATTCTGAATGTTTATTTTTAAATGACCAATTCATATTTTTTTTAAATGCGTCAAATTTGCAATCATAAAGAAGCATGATCGCATCAACCTGCTCACTGAAATTGGGTATAATCGTATCAATACGAAATCCGCGTAATTTATATTCTCTAAAAAGTTGTACCATGTACCACGATACACGCGTCATGCGTAACGATACGTATTTACATCTGTCGTATGCATGAATTCGCGAGCGTACAGACGTAATCGGAATCCATGAAGCTGCGGAGCAAAGCACGGAGTAGAGAGGTCGTTGAACTTTGCACACAGTCAGAAGAGAGAAATACAACTCGTACACAAACGCCAGCTGTCACAGCTAGACAGCGACTCCCCTTCACACGTAGTTAACAAAAGGAGAATCAGGTATAAAAATCAAATAAAGTTTCCACAGAATTATCGCTCTTATTATATCATTCATAATTTTAATTACTTTTACGAGAAGCAAAATTAATATATTTTGATACACGGCATTCATAACTAAAAATTTTTATTTTCTTCTATTAATTTAAACAACATAAATGATACTGAATTCACTGTCATTCTACTTGTCAACTTTAATATCGACTATACAGAAATCTATTGTAGCGAAATTTCATTGTTTGCCTCAGAACATGGATCGATGCCGAATAATTAATAGGCACAATCCAATGGGTATTGAGGTGGAACGTTGCTCTCCCATTGTAATATAATCGAGTTCGCCGAATTTGGGACGAACACGACGAATGATCAATGGGACTCGGTATTTTTCTGTAAAGATTATTAGATTCCAACAAAACGTATAATTTTAAGATCAGATTCCCTAGTCTAATTCATTTATTAATTTTACAGATTCGTCACAGAGAAATTTGTCCTAAAAGTATCTCTGAATAATTCTAAGTGAGTTTGGAAAACAGATTAAATTATTAATGGCTATATATTGTAAAATGACTTCCTCTTGGATATGAAGTTTAAATTTCAAGATTTTATTCTGATTGAGAATTGCATATTGCTACTTTAATAAATTTATAGCATCTTTACCGAAAAAATAAACAACTCTATCATAAATAACTCTGAGCAACAGATATGAGACACAATGTTAAAATCCATTCCAATAATATCCAATGATACTATTTGTTAAATATTGTATACTATTTTCTATATATATCGTAGTATGCGCTGTGACTCTTGAAAAAAGATAAGACAGTTATCAAAAGAAGAAATATTTTTTTGTTTATTTATTACATTTTTTTTTATTTCTGGAGATAGGTACTTGAAACTGAAAAAAAAAAACAGTATCGTGACATGCGACGATTTGCTCATTGTTAGGACAATTCAAGGAAAGTGTTATATATCTGTAAATAGTTGCATCGTAACGGTCGTTTCTAATGTTTTGTGACACGTCGTTTTGCGTCGGTGAAAGTGCGTTCGAGATCTCTCGAGGGCAGGTAAGCGTTCTAGAGTCTAAGAACGAATACCTGTGAAAAGACACAAATATAAACGAGAAGTTATACGTCATGTATACAAATTTTTGTTTTCGAAACGCGGCTTCGTCCTCATCACGAGTCGTTCAGAAGTCTGATCGCGCGCGCAAGTCCCGCGCGTAAAGCACCGCGCGCCGCCTGCGGGCGCGAAAATTTCCTGGCGATCCGCCAGATAAATAGAGACCTCGAAATAGCGAGGGACCGGCTCTACGTTCCTATACGGCCCGTCCACGTGCCGAATGAAGCGTCTATTTTCCGTGCGGCGTGGTGCCAGGTCGAGGTTGCAGGTCGGTACCTGCAGCGCAGACGGCGATTTTCCTAATATTAGTGACTATCACCTCATTCGCGTGCGTTGACATCATTATTAATCAGTCTCGACGGTGTCAAAGTTCTAATTTAAATGTTCCTATTGGAGACAAATAACGGCAAATCAGTTCACACAGAAATTCACACACGTTGTGGTATTCACACTGGTCAGCTCGTCATAATCAGTTCCCGATTTGAATGAAGAAAATTAAAAGAGTAAAATGAGACCAAATTGTCGATGATAATGAAACAAGTGATCATTGATTAAGAAAATAAATGTTTTTATAAAGATAAATGTCGAATACATGAAACAGATGTTTCATTTATTTTGCTTCAAGATTTCGCCAAAAGTGTGTAAAATTACGAACTGACAGATTTTATTTACTTTGCTTCGAGATATTTAAAAGAGAACGTAAAATTATAGACTGATCCGATACAACTAATTATCATTACAGGCTTGATAAATAATTCTGTCAGGTTTAACGCGAGAACTGAAATTTTCACAAGACAAGACGTGCGTCAGTCGGTTAGCATTCTTCTTGAATAATTTAACGCGCGACGGAAGTCGCAGAAATTTATTCGGTAAATGCAAACGGAATATGAGCAAATATAATTTTAAACGCAGTTTGCGGATAAGAGAATAAAGCGGTGAAAAAGATAATTAGACATTTTGCAACGTGTTCGCGGGGAATTTTTCATGGGAGACGCGACAGTTAATATGCGCGGCGTCGTTTTAATACCTCGTGCGCGGTTGCGGTGCGAAATAGACGTTTAAATTAATACTGTATGAGTAACCCTTACCGCCCACACAACACACACATATATGCAAGCGAGTAGATGTGTACGTTCTTTTCCATCTAGTAATATGTAAAGCGGCGAGCGAAAATGATGAAAAAAAAGGGTAAAGAAAAGCGCGAGGCAGCTGCGAAATAATAATTACTGACCTATTAATGAAACCGTAGCCACTCTTGACATTGAACCATTTCACAGTTCCGGTCACTTTGTTAGCTGAAATAAAAAAAATTTCATGATATATGCGATACATGTGGTGTGCGCATGCAATTGTATAAATTCAGAACGAAATTCAGGAACGAATCAATTCGTAACTTTCAGATGCTTTGAAAGATTGTGTAGGTATGATTAAAAAAAAAAAGTAAGAAACATAATTATATAGAAATTGTCCAGAATATTCGAATCGCGTGCACGAATAATGAGTTAGGAAAATGTTGCCTGTCACACTTATTCTTATTATTAAATTGTGAAAGCGACCTTGAAGAGGGAAATAACGTGCTTCACCGCAAGTACATATTATTATTACGTGTTTACGAATATGTAGGCGCGTTCGAAGACGAAGTAACGGCTAACTGTTTTTATAAGATGAATAATATTTTTAGGAATAATGCGTTAGAAGTCGGGGAAAGTCGAGCAAGAGACAAGATCGATGGGAAAGAAATGCGATTAAATAGATGACAGTCTAGAAATAATTAATCTAAATTTCTCGCAAATTAATTTCTCACAGTTTCTAAGCAAATATATGTCTTTAAATTAAATTAAATTTTAAAGAAATACAAAATTATTCGAAAGAGCTTTTAGAAATTTGTGAATTCATGAAGCGATGCGATTTCCGTTGGAGAATAGCGTATATTATTAAGTACGTATACACCATCCGTGATCTTGCGTTTCAACGAAAATATGTGATAAGAATATCTTCATAACAGTTACACGCGACCTTGTCAAGTGTAACCCAAACAGAGGTCGAAATTAGTGTCAGCAACGATAGGCCTGTACATCATACTAACGAAATTCCTCACGTTCTGAAAATCTGAGTATTATTCCTCGAATAACGATCAAACAGATGACTAACATTCACGGAATTTATATCAAAGGCACCACTTTCCTATCTCAACAATCTCGAGATACGAACACAGTTTAAAACTCGATTAAATATAATGACTTAATTAGATATAAATAAAGGCATAAATATATTTCTAAACGGTATAAATTTTAATGGTACATAAATTGATACGTAGATTACCAGTATAACTCTATAATTAGTTTCTGAACACATTTTCAAGATAAACTTAATTCAAAACTCCCAGAACGATCGACAGATTTGACGAACTTTCTTGATCAAATTTGATCGTTAACGATTCCTCGATCCAGGAAAATCGAAAAAGTTAATTGTCTATATTCTATTAAATCTTATTATGAATTTTAATAAAATGTGTACACATAGATTAATAATATTTTAGAGAGATTTGTAGGAATGGGATATTTTTAAAGATAAACTTTATCCAAACTTAATATTCAACGATTCTCAATTTAGAAAGAAGAAGACGCGATTAAATATGTTCTACTGAATCATCAGATTTTAAGAAAACACGTGTACACACAGATTAATATTTTAGAGATTTATAGGAATGGGATATTTCTAAAGACAAACTTTATTCAAACTTGATTTTCGACGACTATAAATAATCAAATCGTTAATATACAATCTAATGTACATATTAGATTGTATATTAATGATTTAATCATTTAATTAATGTGTAGATTAACGATTTTAGAAAGTTTTGTAGCAACTAAACATTTCTGAAAGCAAAACTCAAAATTGAACTTTGACCATCTCATTAGAAAGTTTTAGAAAGGAACGTTCTATTATTATATTTTGTTGAGTCTCAGAAATTTCCTATCGAATCTTTAGGAATTTTATAGAACGTGTACATGTAAGTTAATGACATAACGATTTGAGAGAGATTTCTAGGAACTGAATGTTTCTGCAGACAAGCTTGATCTTTAACGATTTTAGAAAGGAAAGGAATGTTCTATCGATATATTCTGTCGAGTCTCAGAATCGCAAAATAGATCTTTGTACATAATAAAAGAGCTCTCTGTGTTCGCATTCCCGTGTGACTTCGAAATAACGTGAGCGTCTTCACGTGGCGGAAGTGCGGAGATCAGTCTGTTCCGCCGGAGTCCGGAGGCGCGAAGCACGCGGCCTACGACGCGCTTACGTAACGAAAACGTGGAGCGCGCGCGGGCGAGGATATTTCGGATCACAACGTGAGAGATCGCGCCGGCGGGGGAGGGAAATGATCGATATCGCCATGGATCCCCGGAGGAAAGAGAAAGAGAGAGAGAGAGACAGAGAGACCGCTCTGGAAAATATCCGCGTAGTTTCTCGCTCGCGGCACGTTCGTCATTCGATTTTCAGGTTATGCGACGCGACGCGGTCGGGCGAGCGACGCGGAGCGACAGGGCGCAAAATCGACGTCCAGACGGGAGCGACGGAGAGAGTCCCCGCCGAGGAAGCCGCGTCCGCGACGAGAGAGAGCATCAGCTGATGGAAAATGGAGGCCGCGCGCGGCGCCGTGACCGCTGGGCTCCGGCGATGGCCGGCCGCGGTCGCGACCCGCCCGCGACGAGGGCCGCCGAGAGCCGCGGCGATTTCCGCGAATTCCCACGGCCCGGAGTAAATCGACGCCGCCGCGGCGGCGGCACGCGCGGACGCCATTACGGGCGACGGAAGTAACGGTCGGCGAGGCTGGCTAGCTGGCTCTTTCCGCCGCGGCGTAGATACGGAGCGCGGGGAAGAAACGCCGCGCAGAAAGCGGGCGCGTGCGAAAAATGGAGCGCGGGCGCGCGGATCGTCTCACTCACCGATGACCATCTTCTGCTGGACAGCCTTGGGTTGTTCGGGCTGCTTCTCCGTCTCACCCATGATGGTAAGGTGGTGTAGAGACAAGCAAACCAGGATGGTACCTTCTGTCCCACTATGATGTTCACTCCTATCTGCTGATGTTCGCAATGGACGTGCGTCCAGGCGACCGGACAAACACCATGCCTCGGTTCGGTGTAACGCGCCCGCCGATTGGCCGGCCCCCGTCGGCCGGCTGCCGCGCGGCCAATCGCGCGCGCCGAGTCTTCACGGAGACGCACGATCGCCGGGCGAGCGGTGCCGAAGACCGCGGCGCCTGCGCGCATCGTCGCCGTCGCCACCGCCGCCGAGAGGCACAGCCACGCCATCGTATTTTCGAGAAAGCTTTTGAATTGCACGTACAACTAATGTATATTGTTAAATTTCTTTAAATTGGCCTTTGTTCTAAAGGACAAAGGAAACGGAATTTAACGGTTTCGCTGTTTCTTTCGTGCAATACCGATACATTAGGGGATTTTCAACAGCCCAGGGGATCATTTACCTTCTTCGTGCCTAGAGAAATATTTAAAAGAAAGGAATAGCAGAGGAGAATTTTCAAAAATTTCAAGTCATTTAATTTTTTATTCAATAGGAAAGAAAAATAAGTAAAAAAGAGAGAATAAGAAAATAACGAGGAAAGAAAGAACATTCAAATCGAAAATATGTATATAACGAAAATAAGGGAACAATTCGTCTTACTCAGAAAACTGTTTGAAAGGAAAGCATAGACAAAGGAGACAGGAATTTTTGAAACTTTCAAGTCAATTTCATCTTATAGTTTTCTAGAAAATTCTTCCTATTAAGAAAAATACATTTACATTTATATTGTTGAGTGCGAAATTATAACATAGATTTAACGTAACTGCTCTGTGTCGGCTGGGAAAGAAAGAGAGAGAAAGAGGACATTCAAATCGCAATGTATATAACGAAAAATAAGAACGTTCGTATGTCAACACGCGGAATAAATGAAAAAAGAATTCGGATTTGGGATAAACGTACGCGAACGATCAGTGTCTCCCGATGTCACGAAAATCACAAGAGAACTTCAATAACAATGATTGTAATAACGATTTAAAAAAAACTCGAAACGCTCGTTTATTATAATGTACATGTGTATGTACATTGCGCGTGAAACGCGAGAATATGCCTCTCTTCTTCTTTATACGAGATATAATATATTACAGCACGTGCTCGAACGCTTCAAAGTCATAACGCGTTAATGAGACGATATTAATTTAAACGCATTCAGATTTTCTTCCCCTTTTTTATGTACAAGTTTTAAAAGACTGATGAACGGCGTCGTTTAATCAACAACACATTTCAGATTTATAGTTCTTATCGTTCTGAATATCTAAGGGAAGAAGTACAAAGTGTATATTCCCGTAACAATTCCACGTGTTGCCTAACGTTGACTAATGCACATGACTAATATTAGCCTATCCTATACGCAAAGTAGAAAAAAACAATGAGGAATGCAGAAAATCGTTATCGAGCCGACAGTCAAGCAATGGCTAGACGTTTTGCACGAATTTTTCTTGAAAAGTTTCTTTCGTATAAAACACACGCGTTTCTTTGAATATACTGTCGAATTAAATTTCGTTACATAAGTGCATAAATATGAAAGAATCTACCAGGGAGCAATAACTCAAATGCATTTTTATTACTTGGATCATAACACTTGTATTTCGTGGGAACATTATAATCATATAACTCGTCCCAATGCGAAATTTTCCGGAGGACAGGAAATATGTATACTATATGTTTGGAAATAACGAAAATAATAACTTTGCAGCAAATGTAATAAGAGTAACGAAAAGAACGGTAACATGAATCGAGAGAGAGATACAGTTTCTGCTTTATTACCGATGGGTTTAAGATGAGTTTAAGACACAAATGGACGATACAATTATAATTATAAAGATAAATGAGCATGATACTCTCGATTTAAATGTATAAATCGTTTAAAGAATCCTTTTACTTTTACAACGTTAGTTACAAATGTACAGGTAGATAAGCTTGCACTTTCTTGGATTTCTGAATCATACGTTGCATTTTATTGCGCAACGACACTCTACGGTGATAGTTATTGAACGGTTGAAGTTGAATTTGAAGTATCTTTTAAGATTTATGCAATTTCTTTTCTAGCGAAATATAATGAGCTGAAAAACATGAATAGACCGATACACTGACGTGTATACAAGATTCACCTAATTCAACCGTCTGTAATAAGTTTGATATTTTCGACAGTTATCGAAAAGTATGTAAAATTCGACTCGAAAGGACAAATATTTTGCGAACAAAATTATTTAGTCGCTGTTTCCGATACTTTACTTTTAAGAACATTGACTTTTTTCTCTTAACATAATAATTTTTAAAAATACAGATCACAGTTTTGTTTAAAGTTTTTTAAACAAACATATTGTAAAATGAAAAAGATCTTTATATAACTTTTATATAAAAATATTGATATATAACTTCCCTAATAATTCCGCATATAAAATGTACAATAAAAGAAATCATTTTTTAAAGGTGTGGAGTTAAAAAGTGGTTACTTTATATATATATCTTATATATTTAGACATTTTATATGAGAAACATTTTATACGAGAACCAGAACAAAATAGGAAACATTTCGTTAAATCATTAATTTATAATTTGTTTTAATATTTTCATGTGAATAAAAAAATTTGGTCTACACATATGAAGATTATAATATTTGTCTCTTGGAATCGAAACAACTTCTTTGTTACTTATTTTTCCACGCTCTATCAAAAGTAACAAAGATGTCGCGCGTGATCAAATTAGATAAGAGGCTACAAGTAATATTATAGGATATATACTATATACAAAGTAGATATACTTAGCAACCGTCACCGAACGCATTTTAAAAATATGATTGCAAGCTATTTAGTATTCCACAATATTATTTCTCCACAACATGTGCAATCTGTCATGTAATTTATTTATTAAATTATATTAAATATCGAAATGCGACATACGCATGTTGAATGTACGTCTTTTACACACGAGACACTAAATATACAGATATAAAAGAATATAATTGAATAAACACTTCGAATATATTTCAACGAAAATATGCATTCGGACAGGCGGCATTTACATTCTCCATCATCTTGGTTTCCGTGTGCGAATTGTTCTAGATCGCGGTGCGGTAGATCCACTACCAATGCTGAACATGCCAGGCGTCGAGGGATTGAAAGTCGGCGCGGCAGTAGTTCCGAAATTGAGGGTAGGAGCTGCCGGTGGTGCGGTGAAATTGAATCCTGTTGTTGCTGAAAACAGAAGAATGGAAATGTAATTAGTACGATCCAGTCGGTATCCAAACGAAGTGAAATATTATCCAATCATAAATAGTATTTCATACTTAGTTTTTCTAGTCTTATATCTAAAGTTTAGTGCTTGCAACGCAACTTAAATTTTTAATGACTATAATCGCGCCAATATTAAAACAATTTTACTCCTGATTACCTGGTTTGGAAGATACGGCTCCAAACTGGAATGGAGCAGGCGTTGCAGCCGTAGAATTACTGCTTCCAGCGTTAAAGTTGGATCCGAAAGGAAACGACGTATTCTGTTGTCCATCTTTCTGAGTGTTTCCGAAGACAAACATATTGTTCGTACCACTGCTTGCATTATTAGCATTACTGGCCCCAAAGGTTGAGACAGACGAATTAGACGTGCCGAAGCTCGTGGTCGCAGGCGTCGTTCCGAATAGAGATTTATTATCGCCGAACGTAGTGCCACCGCTCGTGGCACCGCTCGTGGCACCGAACGGTGGCACGAGCGGATTCTGCGTGCCAAAGGTGCTCGTTGTCGAGGGGACGCCGAAGGCCTCGGTAGCCGGAGTAGCATTCGCTCCGAATATGGGAACTGACGTTATGGTTGAACTATTATCGGTTGAATTGAATATCCCAGTTGTACCGCCGAAAGCCGGCGTCGCTTGTACGTTCGTCGCCGTCCCTACGCCAGGTGTCCCGAACGCGGGCGTCGTGTTGTTCGTGGTGTCGAAGCCAGATGTGATCGCACTAGTGGAGACGTTGCCGGTGATGCCAAACGCGGGAGTGGTCGTACCGGTTTGCGTGGTTGAGCCGAACAACGGCGTTGTTGTGTTGCCAAATATGCCACTCGTCGATCCGAAGGACGTCGAAGACTTCGTCTGGCCGAAAACTGGGTTGCCGCTACCAAATACTGAAGGTGCCACGGTGGTCGGGGTTGAATTAGCGTTGACATTGGAGAACAAACTGGAGTTAGGCGTACTGCCAGCCGACGACACAACGTTAGTCGTCGGGACGAAAATCGAAGGAGTTGTTATTCGGGTATTAAATATACTAGTGGTTTCTGACGTTGTTCTGGAGCCTGACGCGGTTTCAAAAATTGGCTGACTCTTGTTCGCTCCAAACATGCTCGTCGTTGTAATCGTCGTAGTGGCGAAAATGGATGTGGTGGGAGTGCCGAATTGTGGCACGGTGGTTGTAGGCGTCCCAAATTGCGAAACTGTGGTCGTAGGAGTGCCAAATTGTGGAGTAACGGTAGCGGTAGACGGTCCAAATGTGGGAATCGCATTGTTGCTTATCGTACTCAAGCTACTCACATTCTTAGCAGTGGTGGCTGGTAGTACTATAGACGTGCTTGGAGTATTGGGAGCACCAAAAACGAATAGAGGTTTGCTGGTGGGTAAAGTAGACGTTGAAGAAGTAACGGATGTCGTGCCTATCGAGAACGTAGGCGTGCTCGACAATCCGAATGTTGATGACGTGACAGTCGTGGTGTTCGCGGTAAACGAACTATTTGCGACAGTCGTTATCGAAGTATTGGGAGTAAAGTTAAAAGATTTAGTCGTAGCTTGCGACAATGATGTTGCACTGTTTGCAGGATTTCCAAAAGCGTTCATTTTTGGTTGGACGTTACTGTTAGCCTGGCTAAACATGAAGTTATCCAGCTTCGGAGATTGTAAAGCGGAGATTGTACTATTCTTTCCGAAAGTGAATAAAGGTGCGATTGCAGACGTTGTAACGCTACTCGACGTACTTTTGTTTACAACGCTATTAAAACTGACGATGCTCGTTGCAGTAGTTGTATTGACTGGCAATAATGTTGTCCCGAGGGATTGGGATGGCAAGTTTGATACAGCAATTTGAGTAGGCGCCACAGGAGACAAGGCGGGTTTGTTGCTAACCGCAAAATTAAAAGTAGGAGTAGTCTGAGTATTTCCGATGCTGGACGAAGTAATAGTAGCATTTGTAGTAAGAATTTTATTCGTCTCGATTTTTTCTTGAGCCGTTGTCCTAGGACTAATCGGTGTGAATGCTGAACTCGATGGCGTTTTATCAACTATTAAGAAATTAGTAGTCTTTGATAAAGTTGGAGTAGTAAAGGTATTGTTACTATATGTAACAGTGCCAAAGTTCGGCAAAATACTATTCGACGTCGCACCTGGTATCTCTGTGGTTGGTTTGCCGAAAGTGAAAGTCGGTGTTGCTGTACTTGGAATCGAAAATACAATTTTATCTAAGGACTTTGTGTTCGTAACCGTAGGTGCGACTGTCACAGCTTTCATTTGATCGGTAGTTGCAATCGTCTTCACAATTAAATTCGTTTCTTTTGTCTGAAGAGTATTTGTTGCTGGCACATTTAATTGCGCTGGCGACGTGGTTTTCGGTAAAGCTGCATCGGATTTTGTCTCGATTTTCGTACTAGGTCTCGACGAAGAGAAACCACTCGGTACAATGGCCGCAGTGGACAGCGGTGTGGTATTGATGTTTGTTGTGGTCGTTGAGGAATTGAGAGTTGCACAACTGACCGGCTGTGTGACCGATTGTGTGAACGGCGGTGTAACAGTGTTAATATCGTCTGCTTGGATCACGACATCCGGATTGATTTTCTCTGCTGAAAATGCAAATAAAATAGTTGTCATACAAGGGAAAAGAATAAAGAAAAATAAAATATTTCTTTAGATCTTTTAAAAAATATATATTATTCTTCTACACACACAACTTGATATATATTTTAAATTATTTACCTTTCCCTGATATTGCATCAAACATACTTTGAAGCCTGGCTTTCATACTAGTTTGTCTCATATTTCGTATGTCTTCTTTCTTTATTTCTTCCACATTATCCATCGCAAACTTGACTTTTATATTAGTTGGTTCCTCCACGAGCGACTTCAACTGTTCGTTCCGTTCAGGTTCAGCTCTCATAAATAGTTTATCCGTCAATTTAACAGATTTCGGCGTAGACTTGTTATCAATTTCATTGGTACTTTTCGTATTCTTATGAATTACAGGTCCCGTTTTATTCAAATTGAGCCTCGATTCCTTATTGGATGATTTCAATATTCCTTTTACCAGGGGAAACTCCTCTACCTTCTTAGAATTAAGAGTCTCAGAATTTTTCGTATATATTTCTTTAAATTCAGATTTACCATCATCTGCATGTAAATTCTGGAACTGTGGCACAGTAGACAAATTACTAGACGATGCGCTTTCCAGAGACTTGAAATGTTTTTCTAAGTCGGGTGTACCACTGCGCGATAAATCGACTGTACAAACATATTGACATTGATAAAAATCTGTGTACATCAAATGATCTAACGATACATAATTAGATAAAAATTGATACCTACCTGCTTTCCTTTTAATTCCACCAGCAGCACGGACGCTGGAACTCAAAGAGTTTAAGATGTCATAACAGGATCGTGTTTTTGTACGTTTAGCAGGTCTGACAGATTTATTTTGCAGAGAAAGATCTTCATCCGATTTAGATTCATCTCTACTTCGCTTTTGCTTATTTTCTTCTAGAATCATTTCTCTTTCCTCATTGAAGTATTCCGTCCTCTGCTTTTTAGCGACGTCAGAACTACCATCCTCCATCGATGCATGTCGTTTCAACGATATCTCTCGCAGGACTTGGACAACACTCGTAGGCGATCTGTTCTCCACATGGCAAACATTAGAGAGAATCTTTTGCCTCTCAGGTGGAGAATATTTTGTTACATCTGGCGGCGCCACTCTGACCGTTACCGGCAACCTCATCTTCGTCAATTTTGCATTCAACAGAGGAATTGGATTTGCATTGAGATTAACTTTTGGAAACTGCCCAGTGCCGTACTGAGATTGATGCGTTAGTTTATTCTTTGCTTCCGTAGCGTATTTGGTCAGCCTTGTTGTAAGACCCGGCGACGACACATCCGTGTATACCCTGTATTTCGAAAAGGAAATAGAATCAATATACTACAATTAAAATTACTTAATAAATAGAAATGCATGCAAGACTTGTTATAATCCTACAAGTATTTGTAAAAATAATGAAAATAATACTATAAATATTAGAATAAAGTATAAAAAAAGAAACAATAGTACCTAAATCATATGCGTGTACTTACTTAGGATCGATATTGTATCTTGTTGATGCTAATAATGGTCCGGCAACTGTCTGGACTGTCTTTACGCCAGCTGGCCGAGGACGCATCTTAGGGCTGATACTCATACCCCAGGGTGAACCTTCAGGGCTGAACTGTGTGACATTTTCCCCGTGGCTCAGCGTATGATTCTGAGCGTGCATGGGTGGCATCTTTTTGGACGTCCCACGTGACTGCGAGATCTGATTGACATCACCATTTCTGGAGTTCTCCTCCCTACCGCTGGGTTTCAAGACCGGCGTGGAGGTGTGCTTGCCACAGACGGGCTGTTGGCATTGCTGCGACGTGTAGTCGTAATCACCGGCATGATACAACCTACTGTCCGTCCCGAGCATGTCGTTGACGCGCGAGCGGTAAGGAACGCACGGGATGGGGCTCAGTTGATCAATCAGGCCGAACCTGGAGGATGACGACGGCGACATCGAGGGCGTCTCTCCGCGTCTAACGGCAGCGTACGTGTCGCTGCTTAGCTGATAATTACTCGCGCGTCGTCGGTTGTTCATCCTGAACGGAGGGAAACGCTCGCGGTAACAACGGCTCGCACTGTGCCAGAGCTTACGCACGTAACCGGTACCGTGGCCGTGGACGATACGAAGCGCCGCGCCGAGATCGTGCACCGCCTCCCGCAGGTAGCCGAGAACGTGATACGCGTGCGGCGACACCAGACTGTCGTTGGCGAGCAGGGAGTAGCACGCGTACACCACCAGGAGTAGCGTGAACGCCAACGCCAGGATAGCGCCCCAGGCGTTGTAAATCAGTACGCACCCAAACGTCACACTTATCAACACCACGGCGCCGCGGTTGCCGAAATCCCACATAGTACTGCCCCTAAACGGATAACCTCTCCATGTTTGAAAAGAGCACACTCACCGCAATCGTCGGAACGTTGCCGCGAACGGATGAGATCATCGATATATATCGATAGAACCGACCGCCGGGATTTGACGCGCCGTGATTGGCTAGCGCGTGGGAAAATCGCGAGAGCTCCTCTCGCCCGTATTACTTCACTCCGTTTCTTTCTATCCGCGTACGGTGAATAAAAAATATATATATATATAAACAAAAAGATAATTATATAAATTTATGAAATTATATTTTGGAGTGACGCAATTATATTATATTTATATTAACACACTGACTTGCTTGCGCTTATTTTATTTTTTTAATTTTATTAAGCACAATTGTTCGTTGAGCACTTCTTCTTCTTTAAATAATGACGCTTGATCTTTGCCAGTTGGCCACATTTCAGGAAACTGTTGCGGCAGTCAATCAAAAGCGTAAATTTTTTAATTGACTCTTCTGATTGGCTATTGTAACAGAATCCCAGATATGTGGCCAACTTCATATGTTTGTTCGCGTCGCATGCTCCAACATGCTCCTCGTTGCCCCAACGTACTCCAAAGAACTTTATCATCCAATAGGCGCTATATTGGAATACGTTGGGGCAAATAGGAGCATGCGACGCAACCAAACCTCATATAGCTAGACATTTCTGACGCCACGTGTATTTTATTAATTTAGGGGGACCGGAGGTAATTAGGAAGAATATTGACATAATCGACGATGCTGACTGTATCAAAGATAAATTACTCAACGTTTTATGCCTATTTCTACCAATGCAGATTAAATTTAATCTCGGTTTAACTTACTTTTCATCTCTCCAATTCTTAGGACTAAAAAAAGATAAAAAGTAAGTTAAACCGAGATTAAAGTTAATTTACATTGGTAGAAATAGAGATTGGCCGCGTTCAGCAGACACAACATGTTGAGTTCGTCTTATCAACACTCTACGTTGATTAGTTGGTTCTAAAAGTAAGAGTTCGACTCGACCAATCACGTTCGACTGCTACTCAGCGGTTTGGTCTGCTGAATGCGCCCATTGGTAAAAATGAACATTAATG
>VBVR01001671.1:0-28173 GCA_011638315.1 Tetramorium parvispinum | reverse complement strand
AAACAGTTTCTCTAAACAATTCTGTTTTGTGCTCTAAACCAAAACAATTTAATAAGATATAAGTAAATAACATATTTGTTTATAGCAACTAAATAATTTTCTTGGGTATATATCAACAAAACTTTTGGTTCATAATGCAAAACATTTTTCTCCGTGTAGAATTATCGCTCCCGAAAGAGCCGACCGTTGCCTCGCTAATCTCGGTGCTAATTGCAACACGATTGCGGCACTGCGATGACCGCTGTATGTCAGGTGCAATAGAACGGCTTGGTGATCGTCAGACAAAAGCCGCATTAAGCCGCGGTAGGCTGTGCTGCATTCGTGCGATACGAGTATTATTGCTCAGGTATTATCAAATAAAAACGGAAAGTAGGTCACTTCCGTGACAATAATTAATCGCCAGTGATACGCTATGGCGAGACCGCGACTCGAGAAACGCACCTGCGCACGCAATATAATACGTACGACATTGTTCTGACGTCGTCTAGAAATTTCGCGACGGAGACTCAATATAATCCTATGGCCCGGTGTAATTAGACGCACCGAATCGCGTTTCGAGACTTGCTCGCGCACGTGGATTTACTTGAGGCACTCGAGACCGGAAGGAAAGGAGAGACGCAATTAAAATCCTAATTAAAGGAGTCCGTGACTGACGGCCGCTTGGCGAGGCGTAGCGAGACACGAGCAGCTTCACCGTTCGGCAGTTCGCTGTTCGGTAATACCTCTATGCTTATTGAGAGCGCGATGGAGAGGTATTATATTTGCATGGCGAGGTCATTATCGTGCAGCTCGAATCACTTCTCCGCTTCGCGTCTCACGTCGCAGATACCCCGGAATCACCGGGCGACGCGATACCTCCATTAGTCGCGACTCTCTCACCCTTCCTTCCTTTTCCCCTTTGCCTTCTTACGCTTCCTCGACTCTGTATTTAACTCACTTTGCGATAAAGTACGTACACAGGTGCGCTATGCACAAGCGGATTATACCTCGAACTATTCGCGATCGTTTCCGTTCGTAGTCGACGGCAAAATGAACGTGACATTGTCTACATAGTACGAGATGTTTCCAGCAAGCATATGTTAATAGCAATATCAGGAAAATTTATCGATACCACAGACTACTTGGAACAATATGTATCAATATTGATAGTAAAATATTTCAAAATTGATGTACCAATATCTCAATTGAAGAGAATTAAAGAGAACTTGCAAACAAAATATCATTAGAGGGTTTTAGGAAAGATACCGCAATTTAAATATACAATTACTAACTAATTGGCGAGTTGCATTTAAATGTTTTTTGCCTTCGTGTTATTTTTCGTTCATCGAGTTTCTTCAACTGTGATAACTTATTTACAAATTTCTGTAGCTTTCCCTCTCTCTCTCTCTCTCTCTCTCTCTTTTCCTCTGCTAATCTAATAGTCTCAGCTGGAAAATAGAAATTTCTACTTTGCTGATTAAAATGTATATACGGTAGCGTCCAAAATTATCGGCCTGCGCTGTGCGTTTAGTGTTAAATGCGGCTATTCATCCAAGTTTCAATTCTATGCGTTACGCGAGTATTCGGCGCTAATAGATTCGCGAGTAAAAACTTGCGCGAAATTAAACGGGCGTGTTTCGGATGTTAAGCGCAAAACGTGAAACGAATACCGATACGAGCGGTTCGACCGATTTCTAGTAAATAAGGTAGAGAATCAAAAATTCATATTTTCCACGCAGGATATAAAATATTCAGACAACGTTGACAAGGCCGGCAATAAAAATATCGTCCCGCGTTAAATTACAGCGCCAGCCTGGCAAAAATGTGCGTCGAGGCATAAAAATAAAAAAATAACGGGCTTACGGGAAAGTAAAAAATTACTCAACGATTTATAACGTAACGAATGTCATAAATTTCTCACAGATATTTTAACGCTTGCGTAACATAAATAATATCACAAAATAAATCATGAACATGGCAGATTTCTGCGGACTCGGAAAATATTTTCAATCGATCATCGTGAGATTTCGAAAAATTAATCGCGAAAGGATTGAAGAATCGGGCAATGAGTCGGCGGAAATATCGCGGCGCAAGACAACTGCCAGAAACAAAATGAGGGGGGCGCAGGGACGAGGATTTACCGAAGAGGGCAGAGGCTGGGCGTTTACGAGGCGCCACGACGACGGCGCCTCATCGATCTGACCAGCCGAATACCGCAGCCACTTACGATATACACCGACTGTGTGCCACCGTCACAGAGGATCTACATATCCGCAGAGAGGACGAGGGAGACAGAGAGAAAGACCTGCCAGTCATTACTGCAAGAAAAAAAACATACCGCACGCGAAACCTCTGCGACGCGTAGTACGTTTTGATATCCATGCGCGGTTAAATCCTTTGAGCTCCGAGAGATCGATCTGTCGAATGGCAAAGCAAGCAAAGACAAGCGGATCGTGGAATCTCGCTATATCGTTTCGTATATCGCTTTTATAAACTGACAACACAATTATCAAAATGCTCGGACAAATTCCTCAATTACTCCTTACTTCTGAAGTCGAGATATAAAACGCGATTACATGCATACATCGCGTGATGAAAGTATATTAAAACACGTATTTTCGAACTCGACGCTATTATTAAATTTACTTTTATTATTGAGTCTATTATCTCGTTAAATTTATTATTCCGAGCGCTTTAGTAACATCCTGTACACCTGGGCCGCACCCGTCCTTTTATTCCTGTCGAGACAAAAGGATATCATTTTTAAACTGACACAGACAGTATCGATTAAACTGATATATCGATCGCACTTGTCCAGCGAGCCGAAATGCATCGAGAGTGTCATGCAGCCACAATCGCGTGTTTCGTTAGGACGCTCGAAGAAAAATGGCAGGAATAACTGACATTCGCGTGATTCGCATAATATTATGGAAAAAATCTGAATCGCGATAAGTATATTTTAATGAGACCTAGGAATAATAACATAAAAAAACCAGAATAAAATATTTACAGGAAAATATCCTGATCCTGATAGCTAAAATGAAATAAATGTTGCCGATATGAGTAATAATCATATTTGTATATGTTATCTGTGAAAATGACACAAATTTATTACATTTGTTCACTTGACAATATAATGTTATGTTACATTTCTGCGAAGATCAATGATGGATAATTATAAATATAACTTATCTACGCGATCCAAAATTATTTTATAACGAAATATCGTTCTATTTGCATCTATACGAAGTCTGTGAAATTGACATCTCGAAATGTGAATTTTTACAAAATTGATATGGCATAAATAATTATTGGACAAATGTAGATAAATAGTGAACAATTGAAATCTATATATAATTTAAAAGAAATACATTTACACTCAAAAAAAGTATTTTACATTCAAAGTGATTTTTCCTCTAATCTCATATTCTAAGCTTACTGTTTTACAGCAAACATATTCCTCTTTCAATAAAGTGAAAAATTCTTTTTTCTCTCTTAAATACTCTTGTTTATATTATTTTTCTCTTGATTTCAGAGGAATCCTTTTGAGGTCAATATAAGAGTAAAATCTTCTAAGATTTAGAGAATTCTACGTATATCAAAATTATTTTTTTTTGGGGTGTAGAGTACTTATAATGAAATTTATTCAACTCTTTTATTTTTTTTTGCGAGGTAAACTAAACAATTATTTATAGACAAATGTGGATAAATTTTGGACAATCAAATGCCATATCAATTTTATAAACAATCGCATTTTGGGATTTCACCCTGAATTTCAGATCTATCTATACGCAATTTTTCGACGTCGCGAAAGTAGTGCTCGCGAGTTCGATATGAGAACCGCAGCTCTCAGCTCAGCTCAGACAGCTTGAAGGATACCCGGCGATCCACCAACGCCCGTTTACGTTCTCCTGTTAGATTGCTTTACTTGATGGAAACTTGGGCACTCTCCATCAGCTCCCTCCGAAGAAACCGGCGCGCTTCCTCTTTGTTCCGCGCACATTCTTATTGAGATTTAATTGCGAGATCCGCTATCCGGGCTATCCGACCGGTCCGGCGTGTGCCAAATGACATACAGCACCACGTACAGGATCATTTATCCCGCTGGAATCTCGTCCCCCGCGTTCTCCAAAGCGCAGTGGTTGGCATACGATCCGAACGTCTCGAGCAAATTTTTTTCTTCCTTTTCTTTTAAAGCGCTCGCTTCCATTACGGCGATAACATTATTATACGTTCACTCTTATCATGGCAATCTTGACACGAGATGTAACGTAATAATTATCTATTCACTAGATGGTGAGTACTATAATCTGGATAATCGTAAAGTCCACTCCGTGTTGAATTCAAGACTTCATAGCGATAAAATTACATGATGATTTAATCGCATCACTTTCATGCGTAATTCGAAATTGCGGAGTTTAATAAGGGCCGTTAATACACGTTAATACCCGGAGAATCCACGTTTTCTTATCGCGCAATGCGCATTTGTACTACGTGTCCCGATTTTTTGTTCAACTGTAAATACGAGGCGATAAGAACGCCTCCTGTAAGGTATACGTATGTCAGGGCAGTTCGCGCCTAAATGCACCCAGATCTGTCATTGTCGTGGAACGCCAGTGTACTCAGGGAACCACTGCACGGTAACAAGCGGATCAGGCGTTCGCCAACTCGCTCTTATGCCCGCCGGATCCCGAGCAAGCTGATATTGCTCAACAGGTTATTCCCTACGTGGCTTTCCAAACGTGTCGTGTCGTTGACGTCACTTATCTAGTTACCGCGATGGTTCTCAAGCTACAATAGCCCTCGTTAGACCACCTATACCGGCAGGACAAGTCTGTTCACAGAGAGTCTATCATCTTCTCGAACGCGACTCTCTCGGATTAGTTTGTATCATTCCCCATTCTCTCGCGTTCTTTTTCACTGTTTATCTTAATGACGCCTGAAAATTTTCATTAATCCGCAAAAACGAGGCGTATGAGAAGTACTGCGCCGGTGAAGTGGCCACGTTTATGCTCGCCTAATAATATCTCGGCGTTGTCGAACATTGCGCACATCCCTCGGATTCATCCGCGCGCGCATATCACGTTGAAACTCCTCGCCTCGGGCGCGTCTGACCATATTCTTTCTGTATCTACTGCACTGCGATTGTCGGAGACTCTAGCAGCGCGACCGCCGGAAACGGAATTTTCCAAACGGAAATCAATTGTGCCGTAAATAGCTGCCGAAAGGATGATAATGTTCATCTTGTTCCTAAAACAACGCTCGAAAAACAATTAGATGAGTAAATTAGGGTCTACATCAGTCCTTAGGGCTCTCAATTCGCGCTAAGCGTCGAGTAACGAACGAAACGGATCCTCCTCATTTCTCGAAAAACAGCTCAGCTTTCCCAGACAGCAATTCGAAATATTTAATCAACCGTGAGCCGCAAATTAACCGAAAATAAGTAATCTGCAGACAAATCGCGCGGAAGAAAACCGCGGAAGGGATCCCGCGAATAACCCCTTCGCGCTGAAAATTCGATTGAGATGACTCTACTCTAAATCGGGTCGACGAACGGGATTTCGGCGGTTACGGTATTCCATCCGCGATCCAACGCGCGTAATAACGGGCGTGTGTGAACGAACGGGTGCGCCGGCGCGGCGCGTCGCGTCGTGGGAAGACGACGTGCAGCATCGCGATTTTGCGAATCACTTCCTCGCCGGAGATGCTGCCTTGCTAGGCGGTTCGCCAATTCGAAGGCCTGACGGTATTTCCGAGGCCCTCTTCCTTCGGACCGCACGGATGTCGCGCGCGACGTCGACGCGGCCGCGCCGCGCCGCGATCTCGTTGCGAGGACGGCGACGAGGAGCAGAAGTGGTCTCGCATATATGAAGCGCGAGAAAGTGAGAAGCGTCTTACGGGGCTCGCATCGCGGTCGACCGCATCGGACAGGAACTTCCTCCGCGCGAGACGCGGCACGTATGTCTGGCGCTTTCACCTCGTTATTATGTGCATACTCGGCACCAGAAAATAAGAATAGAACAGTTTTTAGCGCTTAGTTGATCTTTGCGGATTTCATTTTTCGTTATCAGCATAGTAAAGATAATAATTCTTAACGGACGTAAAAATGTTGGCTATATAAATTCTTTTTAGCGCGAGCGTGAGAGAGAAAGATATTTAATGTGCGCTCGTTAAATGTTATTCTCGCGTTCGATTTCTACGAGAATGAATCTTATTGATTGAACGGAAGGCGCTTAAAACCGCCGACTATACACGCGGTAAGAAGGCATGCGGTAATACGAATTTGCGAATCACTTCCTCGCCGGAGATACTACCTTGCTACGCGGTTCGCCAATTCGAAGGCCTGACAGTATTCCCGTGCCCTTCCTTCGCACGCTGTGCATACCACGCGAAAGTCGTGCGTGACGTTGCCGCGCCGCGCGCCGATATCTTATCGCGAAAACGGCACGGTGGACGTATCGCGCGTCCGTACAGGAAGGATAAGGAAATGATTTACCGTTCCGCATTTACCGTGCTACGTGCGAGAGTAACCGCGCACGAGAAAGCGAGGAGGAGTAGGTGTGTGTCGGTCGACAGAACAAACAAGGCCAAGAAGCTTTCTTCCGCGCGAGACACGGCTCACTCTGTCTGGCGCCTCCGTCTCATTATTGTACCTATAGTCAGCATAAGAATAGAACAGTTTTTACCGTTCGCTTGACCTTTATGAGTTCGCGAGTCCGCATAAATTCCGCCAGCCAAGAATAATAATTCTTGTATGACAAATATCAAAATGCTAAGTATAAGAATGCTGCTCAACGAGAGAGAAAGAGAGAAAACACATTTAATGTGCTCGCGATGGACGTTACTCTCGCGATTGATTTGGAATTAATCTGCGGAGATGTGTATCGATTGAACGAGAAACGCTTCAACGTCGAGAGACCACACAGCGTGCTCAAGCTGCGCGCTACTAATTAGCGGGTGTGCGTCGCTAATGACAACGTGAGGCGTGTGTGATGCAGCGCGTCAGTTGAGAGCGTGGTGTCACGCGACGCGCACGGTAAGTTTGCCCATCAGGAGAGCAGCGTCGCGCGGAGGACTCGGGAGCGGTGATTCCCTTATCGTTCACTTTCTTTCTTTCTCTGTCTCACGGGCACGACGTTAGATAACCGCAATGGCGTAATAATGGCGTATTCCCTCTCGCGAACCCATTACTGTTTAGAAAAATAATATAAGAAGTCATCCGTAATGAGATGAACGAAACTTAGAGACAGAAGTAAGACACAATAATTTCATAAGAAGAAAATTGAATCCGACTATTTCTAATATTTCTTTAGATATGGATATTAATATTTTTAAGCTCGTTATCCTAAGATTTCTAATCCTCGCTATCCTTCGAGTTTCTCTAAACACGCCCTGATATGTGTGCGCATTTATTTGTTGCACAAGTACATTTGTTGACAATAATTATTCTCTACAAAGACGTGTATTCTATGCAATGCAATTCTCATTCCTGAGGAACGTAAACATTTTACGTAATAATTTAATTGTTATCATTGTCATGATAACGTTCCTTAAATCTTGTATTATTGAATATGATAAAGAGACATTACTATTTTGACGAAGAGTTGCGAGGCGACGCGAAAAATTCCTCGCCATGCACCGTCGCACTTCCGTCGAAACAATCCCGAGAGTCCCATGTCTCGGTGACGAAGGTGTACTTTTATTAACACCGATTTCTGGCTCTGTTTTCGTAATACAACGACTTCTCGGTGAATCTGATCTCCTAGTGACGTCGACCGGGTAACTTCAGTCAAGTGTGACCATCTTGTAAAACAAGCCGCTTAGAACGATCCGCGGAGACCATCGAGAGCATGAGCCATCCTTACGCCGTTTCGCGCGATACTTGTGTAGAGTAAAGCTACACAACATCGAAATGCGACATTCGCAACGACGATTGCAATTTACTGAATGCACTTGCCGAGTAATCGTCGCCCGCAACTCTCATGCATTTATTTTGCAAGAAACAACGGTATCTTCAGATGCTGTATAAGTCATTTTCGTCTGTGATTAACACGTAAGGTTCAATATGAAATATATAAAAATATGAAATGTGCTTTAATGTCATCCGATGTAACAGCAAATAACAGCAAGTTGAGTTTGTTCTTTACATGCTATTTAATATATTTAATAAATATTATATGTTGTATTATGTGTGTGTATGTATATCTGTGCAGATTTTGTTTATATTAAAATGTAGAATATATACATATATATATATTTATTTAATTTGTCGTTTTTCATAATTATATAATAAAGTTATTTATTCCTATTTTATTATATATACACGCACACAATATGGACGTTGCGTACAATATAATATCCAGTAAAATATATTTATTATAATAATTTTATAAATAACTAGAATTCTACAACTCGATTCGCTGTTTTTTACATCACGTCTGTCTGGATATTTCGTTAAATCTACAAAATTACAAGCTTTTCCCTGAAAAATTTTATATATCGAAGCAGGAGAACAGAAACTCACTAAAGTCGCGTGACATCGATCCAAATAATTTCGCAGTTGCGACCCGGTAAAAAAAGGGAGAGAATTTTATATAATTATAAATAAAATATTTTCTAAACTTATGTCTCCTCATCGCGAGCTTAACAAACTCTAAAAAAAAATAGACAAAGATATTAGGCTAATATGCTAATTTAGATTTGCGTTTGATTAACATGATGTATTAAATCAAAGTAATGTGCATATTCACGCGCTTAACGTTTTTTGGCTGCAGCGTCCGAATCACAGAGATTATTAACCGTGCGCGTAAATATTATTAGAAATAATATTTCAGACAATAGTCTCCGTAATAATTTTCACGACGACTCTGTTTGCGCGACCGCGTAAATTCGCGAAGGTGTGCGTCGTCGGTCCCTGGAGATCCCGCGGGTCGCGTAGCGCAAATTGACAGTTATTTCCTCGGGGCGCGTCTAAACCCTAGAGTCTCGTTCTACGAGACCCAACAGCCTGTAATAAGAGTAACGCGGTGTTAATAACGGGCTCGGTAAAAAGCCGATTGACAATCAAGTGACAATACATTTCGTCGGCGATCAGGCCGGCATGCCGTCGACGGAGCTCCGTCGACCGCGCGGCCGCCGAAGGATTCGCAGCAGTCGGCACAACTTCGGAACTACGAGGTAACAGGATAGCATAAAACGCGGTCCCTCCCGGCGCGTTCATGCCGACGAGCGACTCCCTCCCACTTCTCCGAGCGAAGGTACATCGCGCCCCTCCCGGCGTGTAATATAATTTATCGTGCGTCATGAGCGCAACAAGAACTCGGTAAGACCGGCCGATCCGACGGGTGCACGAAACGGCTTTACGAGAAAAGTAATTGTCGTAATAAATTAAGGGGGCGAGATAATAATAAAGACTGCAAAGGGAAATTTAGGGGAGATGTTAGCAGAATTTTAATTTCAGACTTAATTATTCGCAGCTCGTTGAAGACTTTGTAAAGATGACGTGACATCTCCCTCGGCATTCGTGCCGAGAAAAATGAAAATCCTCGATTTCGCGAGAAGGACCGCTACATACGCAATTCCTGTTGATTCTCGAGCGTAATTTGAATTTCGCTATCTCAGTCTTATCAAGGTTCGACTTAAATCGAATGAATAATGCATCTTTGCGCGCTCGTGGGCTAGCCTCGCGACAGTTCGCGATTCCGAAAGGGCGTAACGTAGGAGTGTCCGGAAAGATCGGCGGTGCCGAAGAGCGCGGCCGAGCCGCAATGGATTTCGCGCGCATCTCGTTACTTAAAGGAGGAAGCGGCCGCCGCGAAACCGCGTACCGGTCTGGGTGGAGTTTCCCGCGGCGTTGTACCGCCTTTGACAAATACTTGGAAACAGGGTAGCAGCAGCAGAACCGGGGAAAGAGAGAGGGTGAATCGCCGTTAGGAAAGCGGGGGATCGCGCAGTGACGGACTGCGGCGAGCCTCGGTATAATTAGCATGTCAACGATAATCTAAATCTCATTCAAGTTTGACTAAAATCTCATCTGAACTCACCATTCGAAACGTCTTGAGAGAGAGAGCTTCAAGTTATATTAAATCTATAATTAAGTTGTATTAAATAGAGAAATACATGCAACTGAAATAATTCGATCTAAATCTCAATATATATATATATGCATTGCAATTAAAACTTACAAAGCTTTCGTATAGAAGCAATTTTATCAGTTTGCACCTTTCGCATTTTATGTATTTCGAGATAAATATGAAATTATATCCTGAAAAGACTGTCATTCTTGTCCTAGTTTTTTTTTTTTATAAAATTAGCTTAAGCCTATTAATTTTGAACAAGCAATATTATTAGGATAAATAGTTTTGAAATTTACGTAAATATATTTTTACATTTTTGGAGCAAGAATTAAAACTGCTTAAAACATCTTTCTTATTATGTATTTTTATATAATTTTGTTTTTAAGGCTAAAGATTTATCTTTATTTCTAATTATCTGCTTTGTACAAATAGAAATTATAAAGCAATAGTTTAAGTATTGATAAAATAATATGTATAATATATTAAATATCGTTATATAATCTTATGTATTAATGTGAGAATAATTTCTGTATCTCGTAAACGACGTAAACGATGAAGCGTCTTAATTTGAAATGTGATTGCATAAAAAAATGGCACTCAAGAGTGACAATGTCCTCAAGCAAATTCAGTTTTTACGTCTTAAAATATATAAAATACGAGTCTCAAAGATCGATCGGTCACGCGATATATGTCAAGTGAAAGTTTACCAAAGTTAATTAATAGTTGAAAATTAATGTTCAACATTTCTCAAACATGTGTTTAACATCGATTTACGGAGGGGTACGAGACGCGCGTCGAGCCGCCACTGCGGTGGCAGTGAAAAGAGAAGGAGTGTGCACGGCCCATTTCCTTTCCACCGAGGAGCGCTCGGCGCTCGGCGCGCGCCACGTGTCCCGCGGTCTGAACCCGCTCGAGCATGTTCCCCTGCGAACGCAAGACTCGAGTGTGACCCGGCCTGGGGACATGGGCACGTCCTCGGCGAAGGTCAACGGACTTCTCCGTTGCTCCATTACGCCGCGCCGTCCACGGGGCATGCGTGGGTGTGCACACGTGTGTATGTACATACGTACGAGCGTGCGTGCGTGCGTGCGGCGCCGCGCCGAGCGCGCCACGATATCGACACGACCACGTCATTGCGGGCGAACGCGGCGTCGCCGCGTCGCGGGGACGCCGGCCGCCGGCGACCAGCGACCAGCGCGCGAGTCCTGCTCCCCTGCTATGTTGCGCGACAGCTCGACATCTTGCGGTCCGCGCGGATTCCTTGCCGCGACGACGACGAGGCGGCCGCGACACCGCGGAATGCCATGCAATGCCACGCGCGCGCACACTCGTCCGGAATACGAGACGCACCACGCCGCGCCGGTGAGATGCATCCTCGCGGAAGCTGTGCATTTTCCGAAAGAACGGGCTTGCCATGTTACACTTTCAGACTCGCGACTTCTCGCATCGTAAGTGTCCGCACGTAAAGTGTCGAATCAGTCGCGCCGTGCCGAGTCGAAGAAGGGAGAGAAAGAGAAGAGATTTCAAGCGTGGAAAAGATGAATCTTATTTCGCGTACGCGATTAGTTGCAACATTGATTGATCCAGTTTACTCGATATGAAATATATTAAAATTACAGAAAATAATTTTGCAAAGACATAAAATTAATAGCAGATTTAAAAGAGTTGAGTTGGGAAGATATTATTCTTCTTTTACATTAATTTAGATATTATGTAATTATTTCATTAATTCGATGTAAATATATTTTCTAAGACTTGCGTTATAAGACCCACGGAGTTGTGAGTGTGATTTTCTGTCATTAAATTGCTTCATTTAATTGCATTTTAAATATACAAAAAAGAAGAATATGAACCGTTTTAATTACCGCAAAATATATTGTAATTTAAAGAATTCTCAAGCTAATTCGTATCGAATATTTACAAAATTGCAAAATTCTCGGTATTTTCATATGCACTGAGAAAAATATTTTGTATTATGAACCAAAAGTTTTGTTGATATATACTCAAGAAAATTGTTCAATTACTATAAACAAATATATTATTTGCTTATATCTTGTTAAATCGTTTTGGTTTAGAGAATAAAACAGTTTTGTTCTCGAAACAGTTCTGTTTTGTGCTCTAAACCAAGACGATTTAACAAGATATAAACAAATAACATATTTGTTTACAGCAACTAAATAATTTTCTTGGGTATATATCAACAAAACTTTTGATTCATAAAGCAAAATATTTTTCTCGGTGTGTACTGTTAAATACTGTTAAATTTTTCAGCTATTTTGATTTTAACGCATTGATTACTGTAAAGTAAAAAATAGAAAAAGTCGAAGGAAATAAGCTGATTGTAAGTCTTATGCCTTGGTATTAAAATTTAGAGAAAGAGTATTAATACTATTAATTGAGGACCAATTATGAAAAAGGGTGAAAGAGCCAACATAAAATTTTTCAATACGAATGAATTCAAAATTCTCTTGTTATTCAGTACTTATATGAATATTAACAATTACTTAATAATATTGATAACGATTCATGTTAATAAAATATTTTTTATTTTACTTTAGTTAATAAATTAATAATTTTTATCATCGTGCAGGATGGCTTATATATCTGTTCTCAAAAAAATTAATGTCTGATATTTTGACACATTCACTTTTTTCCACACATGGCCCTCAATTAGTCTAACAATAAGTGGCTCGAATGAAGCTACGATTTCGCGCCGACGCCGCGACGGACAAAATCGACATCTCGCGGCGGCGGCTTCGAGGCGGGCACGTGACCGCGCCAGTGCGCAGGGGCGGCCGGGGATGGTCGTCGATGTTGTGGGCGCAGTGTGTTTTCACGACGATAATTTTCACGTGACAGCCCGCGGAAGAGCGCGCGGGAACCCGACGATATGACGGTGTGAGACCCGCGGCATCACGTACGGTCCCTCGACGCACGGTAAACGCACACCTTCGCAACGCTCCCGTAATCGCGTGCTCCGCCGAAATGCCGGATAAGGAGGAGGAGAACTTTTGCAAGAAAATGGCAAAAGCCACCAGGGGAATACACGCGATCAGCGATGCCCTGGTGAACGCGAAACTGGCATTCGGTAAGAAGACACCGCGGGGATCTCCCAAAAGTCCCAAAGTTTCCTAGACATCGGGGGAGGGAGGCGATCTCATTTGAATTTCTCGACACAAACTGCACAACTCGACACACTGCGTGCGTCTTGAACAAAGATTTTTCCGCGAGATAATGAAAGCCTGATAAGAGCTTTATTCTTTCACACTTTTCATATATAGCAACTGTTGTTCTGTGCTTTCAGTGGTCATTGTCTGTCAATTTTTTAAGTCTTCTCTTACTCAGCAAAATATATTAATAAATATGAATAACAAGTTCTGTGACTCGACACTTAAATGTTCTCTATATCTAAATGCTATATAGGATATTCTGTTAACGCGTCTCTCGCAGAGCACAGAGATTCTAGTTGAATGATCGCTACAATGTAATGACTATAATGCCCAGCTTTGTATCGTATAGTCTTGTGTACTACAACTAGGGTTTCTCGACGATTCCGTGTGGGCTGATGGGCTTCTGGTTTTCTACGAGGTCTTTCGCTACCTGGAGGGTGCGATGATTAGATTAAGGAACACCAAAATTGGATTGCTTCCACTCAGCGAGCTTCAACGTACGGAAGCTTTCGAGCGCGATCTTGATCACTACTTGGGAAAAGGATGGAGGAAAAACTACAGTCCTAGGTACTACACCGTGCACATGTGCAGTACAGCGTACACACATGAGACAATATTGTGAAAATAAAATCGTTTTATTTACTTTCCTCTGCTTACAATAAGTAATACAGATATCAGTCTTTGACAATAGTAGCTTGGTAATAGTAATTACCAAAAAAAAAATCATAATCTCAAATGTTTTATAAACTTCAGGGACAGCGTCACCAAATATCTGATGCGCTTGAGAGAAGTGGAAGACACAGATCCTACTCTGTTAATGGCGTATATCTATCATCTTTACATGGGTCTCCTCAGCGGTGGTATTATTCTACGCAAGAAACGGCAGATCGTACAAAAGATCTCGCCTTTTAAAGCGCCACCGTTGAACGACGGTAATAATGTCACAGACTTTGGACAGAACAGTATATTTCAGTTGAAGCGCGATTTGCGCGAATCGATGAACAGAATTGCAGAGACGTTGGACGAGGACACGAAAAATAAACTTATCGAAGAAAGTAAAATAGTCTTTGAACTGAATAACGAAATTATCAAAAGTGTGCAGACCGGTAGTCAAGTTTTTGAAAAAATATTGTATTTTATCGGTCCAGTTTTACTATTTCTCTTTATCTTAATAATCGTCCTCAATATCCTCTACAAATATATTATACGTTAATAAACGTTAATTTAATTAACGCTAATTAATATCAATTTACTTTTAAAAAAAGATAGACTTTCACTCGGCCGAAAAGTGCTGATATCAAAATTGAAATGTATAATATCGTGTTATCTATGCGCTATAATCTCGCCTTTCTATAATTCTAAATATGGATTATTACTATTATTTGTACATGATTTAAGGATGTCATATTTCGTATAGTTTATCATCATGCCGAAAATACTGGATTACCAAGATTTGGTGAGATTGACAAATTTTATCTATTGTTTTAAATTAGCAAAACATTTAAAATGCTTTCAAAATCTTGCTTGCAGTTTGCCTATAGCTTCCACGAAAAAGAGTGACTTAATAACTCTCTCTGAATAGTTCTTCCTTTATGATCAGTTTCTTTCCATAACAGCAAATTCGAAGGGTCATATTTGCATTAAGTTTATCGTTATCATCATAACTAGGATTGTATCAGATGGCATATACAATATACACAATAATAAAGATGCATATTCGAGAGCAGTTAAATAAAACTTGAGTCAAACTTAAATTTATCGATATTATCTAATATCGATTTCATCAAATTAGGTAATATATATGATAATGTATGAATAGATATAGTTGCACGCGTTAAACGCGCATAATTGTTCATGACCAGCTAAGATAAAAAATAGATATGATAGATTAGTAGCTCTCAAATCTAAATCTAAATATTTGTGTGCACTTTCCTATTTTGGTAATCCATTCTTCCGAGTTGTTATATATACGTAGCTATTTTAGAACTTTTAATATCGCCTGGATATCGAAAGTAAAATTGTCCCAAAGCTTTGTGGAAAACTCGAAAGTATGATTATTTTGGTTGCCCATGTAATTCTTCGTTAAAAGCGGCGAACTGTCCAGACTTACGAAAGGAAGCGGCGGAATGGTGTTGAAATCTTTTTGCAATTTGCGCGCGGCTTCTCCGAATAACAGTGACTTGATGTTTCCTTCCGGCAAACTTTTCTTACGAGCATCTGAAAGAAAGAAATCAATTCCGATTTAGTAACAATAATATCGGATTACTATTGAAGCATACATATAAATATATATATATATTTAAATTTAAATATTATTTATTATAAAAGATATATATAATTTAGATATTTCGCTAAGTATATTATTTATGACAAGTGGGATCATAAATGAGATAGAAGTAAGATTTAGATTATAAGTAAACATAGCGTACCTTTTGCTTCTGTTCCCAATGGTTGCGCTTTGTAAGTAAAATCGTTATATTTAATTGACTGAATTGCAGGATCAATTAGAAATGAACACGGTTGGGCAGGGCTGTCTGTCAATTGTTTAATTGCAGGTGATCGATCCTCTTCCTGATCTCCGAATAGATTTCGTTTAAATGCTGTTTTCGACGCATCTTTCTTACTGTCATTTACACCACGGCGATTGCGAGCCGGGGAAGTGTTTGTTTGTCGGCCAATCTTAAAATCAGGAACTTCAGTCTGTAAATGAAACACATGACAATGTATATGAAAGTTTAGATAGTAATGTAAACAGAATACCAGATACCTACTTGCGGAGGGCAAGTAGAAAAATGATGGAACAGCGGCTGCTGTTGCCGTTTGTTCTTCGAAACCGTCTCGACATCACCCAACGACTTATGCCTTTGTCTTCGTACAGCTGCAATGGCGTTTCTCTCACGTTGCTGTTTCTCTTGAATCCACCGCTTAATTCGCCTGGACAAAAGAGTGACGTCGACACATATGTAACAATTTTTCATTAAATATATGGATTTTATAGAAAATGTCAAATAATTACTTGACGAACGGCACCACCATGAAAAACGCGTTTGGCCCAACGCCGATTTTTACTTTAGGGGTCATATCTTTCTTTGAATTCGGTAAATCTGCTACGGCGAACCACTCGACATTCTTTATTTCTTTCCGCGTTTTTGGTTGAAACTTTGTATCCTTTTGCACACCCGAAATAATGTATAGTCTCACTGTTTGGTCGTTTATTATAGACTCAACGTATTCGTTTTTATCTATCAAATTGGATATATCAAAACCGGTCTCCTCCAAAACTTCTCGAATGGCACAATGATACGGCTCCTCATCCTCGTTGACTTTTCCCTTGGGAAAGCCCCAGCTATTTTTCGCCCAGTAGCTCTGCACGAGAAGCACCTTGGTCATATCCTCGTTTAGCACAATTGCCCCAAATGTCGGCACATTCTGCTTGTACTCTCTCCATTGTTCGAGCACAGCGTCAATATGCTGCACATGTGGTTTCAAGAATGGTATATGTTGAAATATGTGAGTAGCGAACTCCTTCATGCCGCATGACCTCAGCTTGGGATTCTCCTCCGTGCAGTAGAAGTCGAGGTAAAACCAATGCGCCAATTCGATTTGAAAGCAAATTCGCACCAAGTCTTTCCTCTCTTCCTCGGGCACATTGATAATAAACCGGCTGTAAAATAACAAAATACAAGCGATCCATTGTGTCAAAAATGACGAAATTAATCATGCTAAAAAATATATCATTTAATTGCTTTCTATTAAATGTCTTATTATACTTAATATTCGATGAAAACCGACCTGCTGAGGTCATCGAGAATACCCGATGGAATTTTATGCTCCATGATGTCATTCGATTTCTATTCGTCGACCGGTCTTGATATTATTGATAATCACGCGTGGACGGCAGCTAGGACCAGGCGCAATGAAAGTCGACCCCACGGATCTGGCGTGAAAAAATAAGGATGAGTGAAATTGATCGAGATGTAAATTACAAATGCAACACGTGATCGTGGCAAACGACAATACACAAATTATGACTCACGTTGACTTGTTCTCTAAGATCGTGGCACGTTCGTAGATATATCCCGGATAATCTGGACTGGAATCACTTTAAAAGCAGACGACACGATGTATACACTCGATGTATGATCATTCTGTAAAATCGAGCAATATTACTTGTATAATATTTATAACAACTTCAGAAATTGCGTTTTCCGGAACTAACCTATGGGCACCAACATCGCATAGAAGCCATATTGCTTTTCAATATAGCACAAGGCTCTTCGCTTTCTCCTTTTCATTTTATCTTTGTCTCCATTTTTTTTTCTCTGTTCCAAAATTTTCGAGGAATATTCGCATATTGTGTACCGTACAGACGAAAAAATTTTATAAATATTACAAAATTTTGTTGAGTTAGGCTTTCCATCATATTAGGAATGTTATTGCATAAAAATTGTTACTAATTCTGGTAGTTTTATTTTGTTTTTGTTTTTTTTCCCCCCAAGGAAAGGACATAGAGAAATTGCGAAATTTATCGTTTATTGAGCGTTTGACAAGATAAACAGATTTTTGCTAGCTAATGAGACCCAATAATTGTCGTAGTACAGCTTCTACGTCACTGTCATCGCTGTTCTCCAGCACGACGTCCCAGTTTTTCACGTCATCCAAGTCGCACTCCGTTTCCGAATCGTCTATGCCTGCAACAATTAAATTTACTGATGTAAAACCAGTAAACCAACTAACAATATTGCATCAGTTAATAATTTCCCATTCAACGATATAAATATAATATAACACATTGTACACAACATTTACATTGTTACATTATTGAGTAAAATATTATAATATTGATGCAACATAATTGTTAGTTGCTGTTTACTGGATAGATTCTCGAAAATGCCGAGCTCTTTGAAGAAATTCAGCCAACTACATGAAAATTATGTTGCAACATTACCTGGTGTATGGACCCAGCCACGTTTCCGTCTGATTTCCTCGGGGCAAGCTATACGCACGGTCCTACACGCGTCTCCAAAGTTTTCTTTAAACCATTTGATGTCAGTTTTTCGTCTGACGTCGCTTATTATCCACACCGACTTGGCCCACGCTGAAAAACGTGTGCGTTTAGAAATTAGTAACTCAAAATGATACTTTTGTAGGCATAGTTTTTCATAAAGAATTCTTTAGCTCGCTGTACCGTTATACATGTCGACAGCAGCGCGACAGAAGTAGCCGTAGTCCTTCCTTCTCACATCTTCACCCCATTTAGCCATTTCGAGTCGATATTTCTCCTTGTATTCTCCATGTCCTAATAATTGATCAATGTCGAGACCCAAAGATTTCGCCCAGTGCGTTTTTATGGGTCCAGATAAGCGTATAATCGTGCTCCTTTGCGGGCCAATCCTGAGAATTACGCAAGCAGATGTTATTTCAAGAAGAAAAGATTGCATTAATAATATACGAGGGCTGTTCAATAAATAAGGTAACAAGACTGTAATATAAAAGTATTTATTCGTATCTAACTGTATTTATGATCAGTTTTACAACTTACTTTACTTTTCCACATAATCTTCACACTTGTCCAAGCATTTGCCCCACCGATCTATCAATCCTGGCATAAATGAGAAGTCTTGTTACCTCATTTATTAAATAACCTTCATATTACTTAAAAATTACTTAAAAAAAAAACACTGACATATATTTAGATAAATAAAAATTGATTCCTCAATTATTAAGCATAGAAAGGCGTTTTTAACATTTATTTTTAGCTTTACATAATCTTATTTTATTATGTTAATTTTATGTCAATTTTCTGCTGAGTAACACAACTCTGCATTATTTGATCTACAAATAATGATAAAATCGTCGCGGCACCTGTTGTACAAGATATCGGTGATGTAGTCCTTCCCAGATTTCCTTTTGCCGCTAAACAAGAAAATCCTCTCCGGTTTTGTCGAATTGCTCGTGATTTTCGCGACATCGCGCGTCTCCAGCGCCCGCTCTGTGGCCATGTTGACGTGTAACTGTACAGGCCGTACGAACGCCGTAATTGCTATGAAGCATAGAAGGGCCGAACGTATGAAATAGATAAAATATCGGTACCATTTAAAATTAAAATTTCTCATCACATTTGTTTCACATTTTAAAAAAATTAACGTTTATCTATCGAACTTCAAAATTATGAAATTAAAGTTGGGGTGAAATTAACTTTTGACCACAAGCATGTTTTTTTTTTCAATTTATTTCGATATAGTCATTAATTTACACTGAATCTATTTCTTATTTTTAGCCTCGCGAAGAGCCTTCCGTTGTTCTGCCCTCTTCAACTGGGCCTTCGGTTTTAGGTTATGTTTCTTCGCGAAGCGTTGGTTTCTCAAGAACTTCAGATCCATCTGAAAAGTGCATACGAAAGATAGAAAAAAGGGTTCTACAATACGAGAACGGAAATATCACAAAAATGTTTAAATTCAACAAAAATCTTTAAATACACTAGACAGGTCGAATGTATTATTAAACAACGTTTCGTCTCATACGATACTTAACATATTTTTTTCTCTTGCTGCTTTAAAGACTATATTAAAGAAAATAAAATACTGAAACGAATAAAAGCGCAATAAAATGTGTCGCTAAAACTTACGCCGAGTGTGCTTTCATGCCTATATCTCTTAGGCTTTTTAATGCCATTTCGATGCGCCTTTCTGTCTGAAAACGAATACAAAAATCCACAATTAGCAACAATTTAAATATTCTATTTCTAAAAGATTTTACAGTGAATCTTTTTATATATTTAGCACATTTTATAACATGATCAGAAACATTGAAATTATATGAAACAAAATCTATATTTCAAGATACATCTCTAAATTTTCAGATAATTTATTGTAAAATATATACTTACTTTGATTGTGATTTGTGTGATTCTTCGACTTAGCCATCTTCTGGATTTATTTATTTCTACCTGTAATAATATTTGATTATTTCAAAATATTGTTTATATTAATCTTTGAGGTTAGACAGATTGGTTAGGAAATTATCATCGCTCAAAATTTTCGTGCATAATAATTGTGAGAAAATATAATAACTTTGTCATAACAGATAAAAAACAAGTTGCGATTCTTTAAATATATCTCGATTTTAACAGATTGAATGGATTAACAGAGAAAAATAATAAAACTTTAAAGAACCGTACACAGGCTTTCGGAAACGGAAGCGGGAAGAAACGTGATCGAATGTGATGAAAATGAACCGTGCGATGCCAGCGCCAAACGTCTTTCATGATCTGCGATTTGAATAAGGCTGGTTACACATTTTATTAAAACAATATAGATATAATATTTAAAAAAGTAAAAAATAGCAAAAAAGATATTTTATAATTTTAAATTAAAAAAAATATATTTAAAATATGAAATACGTCAGAGGTTTTTCTCAACACTTCTGGAATAAAATTTTCTTGTAAACAATTCCATTTTTACTTAAATCAATTTCAATTTTTATTTCACTTTTTATACTACATAATGTGCTTTTATTGAAAATTTTACATACATACATACACATATTTACAGTGAAGAAAATATATATGAAACACTCAATCCTAATTGTTAGTATATTTATAAGTTATTTCTTTATAAAGATATATTTTATTCTTGTCGACTTGAAAATGTATAATTTTAATATTTTGATCTCAGTATACAATAAAATATAGAATTATACTAATTAATCTTAAATGTATTCATATTCTACAAAGTATTATCACAGTCACATGCTATACTAATGATCCCACATTTAATTGAAAATAAATTTCTCATTTATAGACATCGTTAGCTTATTGCAACTAATTAATTTAAATAAATAAACGTTTAACAAGTTACAGAAAAATATGCTAATATAAATGAGCAACACAAAGCGTAGCAACATATTTAAAAAATGTGTCTACTGCACTATTCTATTATCCAATATTATTCGTTATTGAATGTACTATTTGATATTGTTCTTCGAAAAGTTTTGGATTAGTGACAAGAGGTAAGAAAAGTTGTACTATAAATATCATATGTGATTTCTGCAGATGGTGCTATGGAATGCAATTCAATATTTGATTGTTGCTCTTTATAAACCGGATAATTGTTTTTGCAATGCAATCCAATCTAAAACTTTTTGCTGGATCTGTCGTTTCTCCAATAGAGTCGTAGCAGCCTTTTGAAATTTCTCTTCGTTTCGACGTACATACATCCTTGCGTCTTGTTCCATTAAGTCGATCTTTTCAGGTCGGATTTCCACCATCGATAACATTTCCGTTAAGTAAGGGTTAAATCTGAAGTAAATGTGATCAGGTAGCAGATCGTTGAGCATCGTATGTACAGCTGAAAAATCGAGATTCATATTACAAAACCCAATCGATGTTATACTAATCACATCTTTCTTTAATTTGTTACCAACGTTAGTTGCAACGCACAGTTGCCTTTGTTATATTATATTAATATTACCTTCTGTATCGGTGGCACTATCCAAAATTTTGTAAAACTTCTCTTTCCAACTTGAGATCGCCATCTCCGAAGTTTCGCTGTCACTGATATGATGTGGGATTCGACCCGTTCCAAATGATACGACGCATTGAATCGGATTATTCGGCCACAACTGCTTGGCTTCGTGTATCGCCACGGCGCATGGGTTATTTACCAGAATACCTAAAATGTCATAATGGTTCTGACATTGCGAAAATTTTTATTCGATTTTTATACGGTTCGCGTATAATCGTATAATTTACCGCCATCCTGATGAAGATAATCGCCGTATTTAAATTCCTCAAAGTAACTCGGTGCAGCAGCTGATGCTCTTACAGCTTCCCACAATTTGTGCTTGTGAGACCCCATATACTGGCTCTCTACTCTATGCGGCAACGTGTAATTTCTAAATACGTAGGCCATAACGCGCTCGTGATTTACCACGGCGGATATTGCTGCAAACTAAAAAATGCAGACTCGGTTGAACGCCTCTCTACATTTAAATTATCCCACCTGTGAGTCATGCATTATACATTTTATTTCGCTCGACGATATATTAAAATCTACGCACCTTCGGTGCATTTGGATCGCGCGTGGTCTTAATAAGAATTTTGTCGCCCAAGTGCTCCGCTAATAATTTTTCCCACAACGCGGTGTCGTAATATGCGTGACTCCATACTAGACTGCTCGTGCCTTTTATAGTGCTCTGCGTGAATATTTTGATACTCAGTTCTTTATATAATGCCAAAACTTCATCCAATGACTTTCTCTTGTGTCCTCCTGTAATAATAAGTAAATGATAATGAAAGCTCACGATAAACAAACTTCACGAGACCTTTTATTGACGGAATAAACCGCATGCAGCACATACTGTAGATTCAATTAAAGTTTACCTTCCGAAATTTCCTTCGGCAATACTGCATATAGATAATATATAAATTAATTTGGACGTACACGTTACAAACAATTAGTATAACTTTTCCCAATGTTACAATTAATAATTATTAATGGACTAATCAATGAATATTTTTAAGCAATTACCTAACACTGCTGCGAGAATGGCTCCTGTGCTTACACCGCATATATAATCGAACATTTCGTAAGTCTTCTTCCCAGTGAGTGCCTCCAATTTCTTCAACATCTCTATAACCAATACTCCGCGAATGCCGCCGCCGTCAATCGACAGGATTCTGATACCCCGACCAGGCAAAGGATCGATGTAACCCATTACTGCCAGCGCTTCTCTAATAGATGCTGTAAGAATCACATTTAAGTAATCATCGATAAAAGGTGACGTATCGTCATTCAAAATTTACATTCTCCTCTTGTATACCTTTAATCTGTTCATCCTTCGTTTTTTGACGAGTCCGCAGTAAGATTCTAATCGCTCCCTCTTTAATCGCATAATGCCTCGCCTCTGAATACTGATCGACGTGCAACAATAAATCCTCCAGTCTGCGTAACTTGGAAGCATTCGACTCGGCCGATTCGATGCTGTTCAAGACGTGACGCGTGCGAGAGATGATGCTGTGCTTCGGAATATTCCTTTGGATATTCACTTTCCACTTCGGTATGGCGACGGCACTTTGTGTAACTTTGGGAGATAACTTAGGCAGCAACGTGGACAGAATTTGCAGCATAGTAACGCCATCTTTCAATTCTTTATTGTCAGGCGTACCTTGCTCACGAGCTTGCTGTGGGAAGAAATAATTTTTTTGCATGAAAAGTACATAAACGTTTTTATCACCTCGTACAATTGAGAAATAATTACCTGTTGTGACTTAGGTTGTTGCACGTTACTTGGAACAGACTCAGCGAACTCTACTTGCTCAGACATCAGCTTCATGTCCTCCGAGACATTGTCATCTTTATGCTTCGCACTCGGATTCTTGCTGGCGTCGGTGCTTCTGATGGATCCCGACGATGACAATTTCCGTATCGTCTCGAGCTGCGAGTAAGTCAATTTCTGCAGGCTATCCAGCCAATCCTTAGTAACGACGAACTGCTGATTTTTGTCGTAGTTAGTTTTGTTCAGATAATCTTTCAATTGCGATAAAAGCTTCCACTGATTCTGCATGGACATTTTGGCGTTCTTCAATTCGTTTATAGAGCGCAAAAATCTGTCTGTGATGCTCGTCACATTTCCACCACCGTCCTTGCCAGCCGCGCTATCTGTGAGTTGTCTGCAATCAAAAGACACTTTCCTTTCTGTATTTCTGACAAGTATAATTGCATTCGTGTAGCAAGTACAATCACTAATCTTATCTTTCTGCATTTACATAACATAAATGCAAAAAGTATAATACACGTAAATGCATAAATTGTAGCGAACGTGTAGAAAAGAGAGACTTTGATAAACTTGATTGACTCACCAATCAAGAGCAGTGAATTTAACAGCAAAATTCCCTGATTTAATCCCTTTCTCGATATGTCAAGTAACAAAATATTAAAAATTCTATCTAGGTAATACCATTTGAATATTAATCGTCGATAAAATCAGTCAGAGTTTAATTGAGGCCACTCGCACGAATAAATAATCGCCGAAGACGAAAGTAACCTCTTTCTTATTCGAGAACGTTCGGGGAACGCGCATGTTCCTCGTCTCCGTCCATCTTGCGATCGTAATTATTACGCGCGCATAAACTTTTACGATTGTGAGCACCGGATAATTCGGATTTTGAATGCCGCGACAATGAAGGAAAATGGAAACTCCGTCCGCTGATGTATTTTTTTTACGCCTGTCAAAGTCAGCTGATCACACCAGATCACGCGAGACATCGAACGACGAGAGACGTCTGTCCTTTTCTCGAGTCTAACCTAACCTAACCCGTAGCTTGCATCTGTGCATATTGCTAATAAAAGAAGTCTGATTCCCCAAACTTAACTGAAAATTAAAAAAAACATATCAATACTTTTTTTAAGCAAGAATATTTTACGTCTAATTGAATTAATATATAAAAAAGGTGTTTTTCCCTTAGAAAATTACATTACTTGCTTAGGGAGCTTTCCAGCAAGGGTCTGAGGCAACACAAAGTGACACAGTGTTCAACACAGTGCTTTCCAACAGCACAGCGTGACACAAGTATACATAGCTTAAATGCTGAGTTGAACACAGTGCCTCAGTGTTTGACACTGCGTCTAATTGTGTCTTCTAGCTGGAAAGCTCCCTTAATTACTTACAGATGTGTTAATGCGGTCAACTATAATAATAAATTTGATTGTGCAAAAATGTTTATTTCAGGAATTAAAGCTTATTTTTGTTAGAAGAATAGTATACTGTCTTCTTTTCTTTCAGAAAATTATTTGCTAGTTCAATTATTGCGTCGATATTTCGGTAACGTCATCGAAGATCGTTATTTGACGAAACTCAGATAACAAATGACTCAGCAGTAGTATTTAGTCGGCAATGCTTTTGTATGCAACGGCCTTGCAAGACGAAATTACGCAATTACAGCTGGCGACGACGCACGCGACCAATAGTATAGGCTGATTGTGAGATTGAAACTTGGATTAAGTTTCGAATAACCTTATCTAAATTAATGTCCATTTCTGTCAATGTAGCTTAATCTCGATTCAATTTACTCTTTATCTTTTTCTCGTTTCCAAGAATTAAAAAGTAAATGAAATCGCGAAACACCTAAATTTAATTTGCATTGATTGAAACAAACATAAGTCGATCAACAGAATTGTTTACAGTAAAATCTTGTGTACAATTCGTTACTTCTATTTGAATTTTCTTCTCATGTAGCAAACAAAAATTAATATTAATTCTACCCGTATTTAAAAAATGATTTTATTAAGTGTTACTCGATGAATTAATCGCAAAATTAAATCTTAAATCGAAATCATTCCGGAATCGTGTCAACGATTATAATTTTAACGACAAGAAATTTAGGTAAAAGAAAATCTAGGATCGACTTTAACTCGTTTCTAACAAATCTATTTTTTTATGTATAAACTTGCCGAGTCTGCGTTCTTAGTTATTGTAAATCAAAGCGATCTCACTCACCTAGTTAACAGAATGCACTTTCGGCAGTGCGTCGCGTGTCTATTAAAAGACATCGTGATCAATATATCAATGTGCACAGTAAATCCGCACTCTATATCTTCTCTCCCTCAGAGATCCTTCAATCGAAAAAGTGTAAATCAATTAGTTCAACTTTCCTTTCTATGAATATTTCGGCAGGGGATCAAAATTAATATTTTGATTACCGAAACCGTCAACCACGTGATGATGAAAAACAACAGAGATTCAATCAAGTTTAATGAATCTTTACAAATAAAAGAAGAAGGAAAACACAATCGTCTCTCGAACAATTCTTAGTTGATACTAAACACGGCTCAGTGCCGTCTCGATTCTTATACGTGAGCAACACGCGACGTCTCGGGGACGTGGCAGCTCGCCAAGTAAATAGGATCGTACGACACCGGCGGTGGCCAACCAGAGGTGATCGCGCCACGCATTTCATGTCTCGTTTATCGCGGTGCAACGACACGTCGGGGCAGGAAGCAGGGTGGAGGGTGAAAGGCCAACAGGTTCTTGGTACCCGAGCCAAGAGACCGATCTCATCAGGATACGTTTGTTTACGTCCCGGTCTCCTCCCTGTATCCGATAACCATCCCATAATCTCGCGCCACGCGCTTCCCTCACGCAAACTGATCGGGCGCGTGTAAACATTGAGCCACGTGCAGCCGTCACGTGCACAATTTTGACAGCTTCGTCCGCGACTAATTTCATACTTCGCCCGGTTTTACGTGGCGACCTTAATCCTTTCATTCTACACATAACATGGGACTGACAAGTCCCATTTAAGAAGGCTCAATGATTTGCATGCATTCCTGAAAAATATATGATTTCGACGGAATATTTAAAAACAAAAAATGATTCGTTTACAAAAGGGTTAAAGTCTTGCTCTTCAATTTAATTTTCTTTTATCGGAAAGGATTTAGTTAGATGGAGACGTTTAATGCGATCAAATTGATTATCGTGTCGTAATTATTATAATTATTACGGTATTATAGATTATTTGCGCATCGACATGTGCGCATTGACTCTATCTTATTTTCCCGTTCGATGATTCATTTCAGATCATATCGACAGCACAATTGTACCGATAGCGATACTAATGCCAAAACACATGAGCGTCGCATTTTTATTATAGAAACGTTGCTATAATTACTAGCAAAATATAAAGAAATAAAACTTACAAAGTGATACGGCTAAATCCACACTGCTGTCTTCATTTGTGAAAAAATAATTTGGAACAAAATAAATGATTGTTTCAATTTTCCGATATTTTGTTTATTTTTATTCCCAATATTTAATATCGTACTGATAATAATATATCACGTGATGATTTTTCGAAAATACGATATTAGGATAGGCATTGAAATAATCACGAGATTATCTTTATTCAAATTTTCTTTATTCATTTAGCAGCGAAGATTGCTTTGTATATAAAATACATTGAAATACGCAATTATCGTTTTAATTTTTAAGACAATTCCACTTAAGAAGGAACGAGTACCGAAGGAATGAGTTGATAAACAACTAGCAAAACTTCTGAGAAAGAGTTACGTACTGAAATAAGATTTGCGTGATTGGCGCGCCTCAACAAAATAATAAACAAATGTATATAGTATGTAAAATCGAGCGTTACTATTTACCACGTGTTTATCTCATTCAATACAAGTCACCTGCTCGCCACGATAAATACTTGTGCGTACGTCACTTTTCAAGCGAGCAAACACATCTCGGAAAAGCGTGATTCGGCCTGCACGTGGATCGGGTGATGTACGACGTCATGTCGTAAATCGAGAAAGGCTCGCTACAAAGAAGCCAGCTCGATTGGCTCGAGGCCAGACGACCTTGCTGACTGACTGGCCGAGTCACGGAGGCTCGCCGTATCGCGCCATTTTTCTTGAGCAGAAATTGGCTCGCTACCTGCGGCCCCGTTATCCGTAATGCCGCGTCATTTACGGATTACGCGACCGTCTCGATGAGAACGGAGCAGGATTTCCGGGTACGCAATTGCGTATCGTGTCGTTCCGTCGGATCGTCAATATTGGCATCCTCGATATGATCGTATTGTTCCGAGAGATGCTTTATTTAAAAAATTATAAGATAATGATATTAACCCATCAGTGTCTTCAATTTTCGTAACACGAGTCAAGCCAGGGTCTCTTAAAATACTAATTTATATCTGTTGGAAATAATATTTATTTAGACTTTGAAAATTTACACGAAAAAGTTTGTACTGTTACATGTTAAAAATGCAGATTTGTACGATCTTAAGGGGATCCTAAACTGACGCTCGAACTTGATCGAGATCGATAATGTAGATCGGAATCCTAAGCTATAATGTTATAAATTATCAAATTGGCTTTACAGAATACAAAATCCTTTTGCAGGATTAAAGTACGCGCAAAAATAAACCATGAACCACGAATCGAACCACG